>JAQIWG010006968.1:0-12776 GCA_034695025.1 Chamaedrilus cognettii
AAAGTGTATGTCAAAGTGCATGTCAAAGTGTATGTCAAAGTGTATGTCAAAGTGTATGTCAAAGTGTATGTCAAAGTGTATGTCAAAGTTGATGTCAAAGTTGATGTCAAAGTGTATGTCAAAGTGTATGTCAAAGTGTATGTCAAAGTGTACGTCAAAGTGTACGTCAAAGTGTATGTCAAAGTGTATGTCAAAGTGTATGTCAAAGTTGATGTGAAAGTGTATGTCAAAGTGTATGTCACAGTGTACGTCAAAGTGTATGTCAAAGTGTATGTCAAAGTGTATGTGAAAGTTGATGTGAAAGTTGATGTCAAAGTGTATGTCAAAGTGTATGTCAAAGTGTATGTCAAAGTGCATGTCAAAGTGTTATTCAAAGTGTATGTCAAAGTGTATGTCAAAGTGTACGTCAAAGTGTACGTCAAAGTGTATGTCAAAGTGTATGTCAAAGTGTATGTCAAAGTTGATGTGAAAGTGTATGTCAAAGTGTATGTCACAGTGTACGTCAAAGTGTATGTCAAAGTGTATGTCAAAGTGTATGTGAAAGTTGATGTGAAAGTTGATGTCAAAGTGTATGTCAAAGTGTATGTCAAAGTGTATGTCAAAGTGCATGTCAAAGTGTTATTCAAAGTGTATGTCAAAGTTGATGTCAAAGTGTATGTCAAAGTGCATGTCAAACTGTATGTCAAAGTGTATGTAAAAAGTGTATGTCAAAGTGTAGGTAAAAAGTGTATGTAATTAAAATTCAGAATAGATAAAGAGGGTCATGAGCCATTAGGTTAATTCAGGGCTCACATCAGGGGCTGACAGGGAATATTTTAGTATGAGAACAACCAATCCACAACTGTATGTCAAAGTGTATGTCAAAGTGTATGTCAAAGTGTATGTCAAAGTTGATGAGAAAACGTGGAAAGCATGCATGAAGTCATGAATTTGTACAAATTAGCATTAACCCCTAGTCGGATATTTTAGTTAAAAATGCACTTTGTGTCTTCACGACTTGGCTTAGCAAAGCATCTACTTTAGAATCCTCGTAGGTACGAGCGAGCCTCGACGAGTCTGTCCAGCATGGCGCTATTTTGAAGCCGTTAACAATATGCCACGTGAGTAAGAGAATAAAGATGAAGAACAGATATGCTACACCATGAAACACAAAATGAAAAATGTTGATTGCAAATAAAAGACACCGGTACCACTGAAGTAGAGTTACCTCCAACAGTGACTGCTCAATCCCTTTCTGAAGTTCCTCTGCATCCAAATCTTCAAAGACTATTGCGTTCAGTTGGTTGGCAGTCTTCAGTTTGTTTAGTGACTCAGACAGAGTTCCCAGAGGCTCGCACAACTTCCTTGCTACCTGCTTGTCACGTGGGATTCTGTCCAGCGCCGCGTTTCGCTGCGTGCGCAGACGGAAAGAAATAAATCCAATTTGTATCCAATGAATAGAAAATTAGAACGTTAAATTATATTCGCATTAGAAGACTATTTTGATTTGTTTAGTAACCCTGAACAATTCAAAATAGACTTCTAACGAGTATATATTTTTAATACATATACAAATTATACATTTAAATTTTTCATTCATTCAATACAAGTAGGATTTATAGACAAAGGTATCTCCTTTTGCTTAACCTAGTTGCTTTGTATTTGTGCCGTTAGCGAACTGTATTTTATTTGCATATTAAAGCAATAATAGTTTTTTTGTGATAAACTTTTGTAATAAAAAAATTTGGTTCGATTTAAAGATTTGGCGTCGCTTACAACGTGAAAACAATACATTAGGTCGTCAGGACGGATTCCCAGAAGAACTCTTCCGAGAATCCGCCCCAACGACCTGATATAACCGAAGCATGGGCCCTTCCGTGTATCTTCTCCTTTAATTTACACAGACTCACCTGCTTCGAGTCGGCAGGCAGAGCAGACACTTTAATCATCTTGCCCAAGAGAGATCGACCTTGTTGAAAACCGTCACTGAGCTGAAAACATTAATCAGTTTTGTGTACAACGATGCAGTCAAGATTAGAGTATAGGTTGCCTGTAGTGGATATGTATACTGTATATCCTGTAGTTAGACATGTAGCTCGTCGTTATATATGTAGCCTGTAGTGTGATAATCATGTAGCCTGTAGTTGTGTATGTAACCTGTTGTTAGATATGTGACCTGTTGGCCTAGATGTTCAAGCAAGGCGCTACGCTACAAGCGCGTCCCCTAGGAGATTTCTGGGAACTTCGAAACATCAAAACGTCTTCCTAAAACGAGTCAGAACCCCGCCCCGCCCCCTCCCCTTCCCTCTTTCAGTGACGATACAATACTGAGCCACACAATAGCGGCGATGGAGATGAAGCAATAGCACCTACCAAAAAAAACTAAACCAAACGATTATGTTTGATATTGATCTTGGCAACTGATGAGCACCGTCTTATCGTCAAGATACTATATTATCTTCAAGTTAACAAGATAATATCTTATCTTATAACTTCAAGATACTTTTGAAAACATCTTCACGATATTTGGAAAATTTTCTTTGTCTTGTATCTTCAAGATACTTTGAAAATAATCCTTACACTGTATCTTGGATCTTCAACACTTTCTTGACACTTTGAAAAGTATCTTTATCTTGTATCTTGAAGACGCATATGAAAACTATCCTTACACTGTATCTTGTATCTTCAAGACACTTTAATAGTATCTTAATCTCGTATCTTCAAGACCCTTTTGAAAAGTATCGGGTCCATTACTGCACAAAGGTTCAAGCGCCGATGACCAATCAGATCTTGAACCGTCCAGCCATATAACTCGATCCAGATCTCTATCTTGACACTTGGTCATGCAATCCAACCAAACTCTTTTATTAAATAGAACAATTATTGACCTACTCATGAATGAATGAATCAGTCCAATTTTAAACGATCTAAACTAACAGAGTAATTAAATCATTTTAACCAATAACTGTCGAGAAACTGAACAAAAGTGCTACGAAGTTTTAGACTAATATATCGGCTAGGCAGTGGCGTCTATAAGTTCCAATAAATTGGTCGCTGCACGCCACAGTTAATCATATAAAAGGCCTACTGCTGCGGAATGCTATTTATAGATACTTATTTTGGTTTAGAGTTAGTTAGCTCAGGAATAGTTTAGGGTTAGTTTAGGGTTAGTTTAGGGTTAGTTTAGGGTCAGTTTAGGGTCAGTTTAGGGTTAGTTTAGGGTCAGTTTAGGGTTAGTTTAGGGTTAGTTTAGGGTTCGGTCAGGGTTAGGGCAGGATTATTTCATGTTTTACTGCGCGCAGCGACCAATTTGTTGCACTGATAGACGCGAGTCGGCAAGGCTACGATGCACTACCCACCGGTTGTTCAAAAGTCTTCAGCATTGGCTCAATGGAGGGAGTGATGTTTTTAGCAAACAATCCCGCGACCTTGTCCATAACCACGGCTGAAAGTATATATTTGGTTTCATTTTGCGTCAAACACAACAGTACCACAAGAATTACAATGCACGCGAGATACAAAAATGGCTAAAAACCACAGGTCCTTAAGGAACAAGTCATTCGACATAGATATCAATGTACAGATATCGACACAGCCCCAAAGAAATAAAAACATCATAAAACTGATCGCACCGTTACTGAGTGAGAAAATCAAATCAAACTACTGCAGCAAGCATTATTATTTAGGAAATATTTATTGTTTAGGAATTATGTAAGAACAGGGTGTAATTTCACATTATTATTTGGATTTATTGTTACTTTTATGGTCAGAGCACTGGCTACATGCAGATGACATACCTTTGATCTTGTCCTCGATCTTTATTTGTACTTGTGCGATTCCCGACATCCCTCCGCGAATGGCCGGCTCGATAACTTTATGCACGACTTCGATGCCTTTGCGAACAGCTGCCCAAGCGACATCCATCACTTTGGACACGGTGGTGTACATGAGCGTGTGACACTGAAAAATGATCGCTCGGCGTTTAGCGCATAACATCGATATCTTAATGCTTAATGTTTTTATGGTGGTCTTGATTTTTGAGGTGTAAGTATCGTGTGTAGTAGGCTAAAGAAGATTTTAAGTCAATCATTTCATTCTTTAGTTGCCCCTTAGCAGTGATAAGTTTAGTAGGAGTAGTACTCAAAAAACGACTTTTTTCGAAACTCTACTCGGATTCAGAAATATGTAGGCCTAAAGCCTACTCCTTTTTTGAAAGGCATAGGAATGCCTATCCTGTTTTATAAGCAGCAGGCGTAACGTTACTCCTATTTTGTCAGGTCTAAACTGAACTCTGTCTCTTAGGATTCGCCCGGGGAACTCTGGGTTTCATAGGCCTATCTATTCTCAATTTTTATTTGTACTTCAGTCCGCAGGGGTCTAAATCTGAATGTTTCTATGATGTTACTGGTGGCCCTATGAAGTAACATCACAAAAAAAATCTGTGTATGCACTTGTAACGCACCAAAAATATGTCATGCAAACGGAAATGGAAAAAACATCATTTGCTTGAATCGTAGCTGCGTATTCATAATTACAATAAGATGCAATTAATAACGGACTCCAAAATTGCAATATTGATGCCGTTTAAACTTTGTAGTTAATTTCTTTCCTAAAAAAACTACGGAAGCAAAATTATACACAAACTTTTACGACTAAAAAGAAAAAACAGTTGAAAGCAGAAATCATTGATTCGCAGCCACTATACTGTAATTACAGACCCCTGCAGGGCCGGGGAACAAAAAATTAGCTTGCAGCCCAGAGCTCCCCAGGCTTGTTACAAAAGGCGACTAAAGAAAAGGGAGAGCGGTTCTGTGCCAGCTCTCTTGCACAGAACTGGACGACCCTTGTGTACTACACACGGTCCCTAAAATACACAAAAACAAAACAAACAAACTGCCATTACAATGATAGATCCAGAAATAACTAAAAATGCATTGACATCATCTAATGTACCTACGCTTACCGTGTACCACATTTTTAGTCGGACGATCGTTGGACCCTGGAGCTCCTTCAGCAAGGAGTCACGCAGGCTTTTTACACAGAACTCCATCAGAGCGTACATCAACATCTAGAACAACAGTTAGGCTACAATGACAATCTGTGAAAGATAGATCTTCTTGGTGGAACTATAGTTGTTGAGATTCTGCTCTTGATTGCATAGAACTAGAAGTAGTTCTACGCAGCATAAAAGGGAAGAGTCCAAGGAAGGAGAATCGAAGACAATAATGGTGCTTTCACATTGGCGTCATCAGGCTGTTCTTCCGGCCGTCTTCCGGGAAGAGCGGTCATCACGTGATGACGGCCCTGATGACGCGCCTTGCGGGAAGTTGGGGCTTCCGGAACGACGCGTGCGTCATCGCGGCTTTATCGCGGCGTCTTCCCAAAGTCTTCCCTATAACCATCATGTATTTGGCACATAACCATCGCCTGCGCGAAGACGTGTCTTGCGAGATGACGCGTCGTCGCTGACGGGGGCAATGGGGACAGAGTGAGAGACCTTCCCGGTGGAGGGACAATTAACCCGAAAATTGATATATTTAAGAAGACGATGCCAAATTAGGTGCCAAAATTACAAGGGGTGAATAACTCTGCCTGCGCTTCCCCAGCCCACTGCCCTCCCCAGGATGTATATGTGTGTGGATGTAAATGGAGCTTTTATTCACCTTTCGGCAGTTCAACATACAATACACGTGCATAAAGAAAAAAACAACTTAATTAGATATATGCAGACATGATTTCCACAATATCAGCATAAGATCCAGCTGCTCGTCAGCACCCACAGAAATGGCTGTTCATCAGCCTACGTGAATAGAAATACAATGTAGTTACTATATAGTGAAAGGTTGTAATATACTCAGCTAGCAACAAAAAATGTGCAAGACAATAGTTTTACTCAGGTACATCATACCAACACAGTTGTCTCAAAATTATTCCACATTTTGTTTTTCCAAATAATGAAATCTTCTTTCCGATTTAGATTACACTTGCTTACTGCTGGTTGCTCGGCCTCGATTTAAGTGCGATTTAAGTGCGATTTAATTTTGTAGTCTGATTTAACCAATGGAAATCTATGAGAGAATGTATCAAATAATTTGATTGGTTGGTTTGGACCACAAAACTAAATCAAACTTAAATCGAGGTCGAGCACCCAGCAGATAGCAAGCTAGTAAGTTCTTGATCACTAGTACTATAGAGTCCAAACAATTCCTCATTGAATCATTCTGTTCGTTGGTCTACCTCTGATTCGGTTCCGTGGTCCTTCCACCCCTTCAGCCTGTCGTCTTTGTCCGGCAGCTGCTTGCACGTTCGCTCAAAGGCGTCTCCTAGGATTGACTTCAGATCTCGCGCTGCAAGAAAATCAAAGATTGATCATGCTCGATGTGTAAATTTGTTTAAAAATAAATATGAAGTAAAAATGTAGTAAACAGATTAACTTCTACAGCGCCACGTCGCGGTATCAGCTCCAAGGGCGATTTCACAATTCAATTCGCAGTATCATAAAACAAGACTTAGTCATCACAAAACGTACATGTAACAACGTTCGGCTTATTAAATGAGAATCTCAGTACACTCTAGGTATAATAATGTAAAGAACAGTCCCTTAGCGTTTCTTTACACGCTGCATATTTTGCATGAAGTTTTACATGTAATTTTGTATGTAGTTCAGCATGCAACCGTGTTAAGGCGGACGGACGATCATTGTCATGACAACGATTTCCGTAACTGGCTTTCATGTACGGCTTGTTCCTTAGCTGGGTTTCATGCATCGCTTGCATAAAACCCAGTTAAGGACATTTTACATTTTAATTTTCTTAGCATGGTTGCATGTAAAATTACACCTAAAATTACATGTCAAATTGCATGCAAAATATGCATAGTTTAAAGCAGGCCTTAGGCTCACGTTTCGCTCTGTTGACGCAGGCATACATCGTGTCCACGGCTGTCTGACGCAGACTGCTTGCATCGGGAGTAAGGGTCTCCTCGGGGGCCACGCTGCCGCCCCCGCAGCAACCGCAGCAACCCTGCGCCCACAACAATAAAAACCTGGGGCCTCATTCAGGAAGCGATCTTATGATAATCTTAGTCCTAAGATTGTCTTAAGAGAACCTTAGGAAAATCTTAGCCTTTTTTATTGGAAACTCCATACCGAAATGTATGTGAATGAGGCCCCAGGGTTACGCTTAGTAGGCATAGTACGCCTGAACAAGGTTTTTTTTTAAATTCTACGCCAATTCTTAAACGGGTAGGCGTAGCATTACGCATAAAAATAATTGAACGTGGCGTGGGCCTACGCGCTTTTAGATATCGGTAGGCGTAACGGCTGGCTGTGCAAGATAGTCAATTTTCGTCGACGTTTCGGTATAGCTATGCCAGTACTGAAAGCCAAATACTGAAACAAGGAAAAAGTTTATAGCATTAGCAGTTGGTAGTTATACGCCAGAGATACATATAACTGTGACTCTTCAAAATGGACAATACAGACAATGGAGTTCTGACGAGGAAGAAAGTGTCACCACGAAAAAAAACAGCGATTTTGTAGGCTACTCCTTTTTTCAAAGGACGTAAGACGACGCCTGTTTCATAGCAAGGAGGCGTAACTCAACGCTCATTTCATTAGGGCACAAAATTAATATTTCAAGTATGTAAGCTTAGAAGGCACAAGGTATAGACATACGAAGGCCGGTATGTCTATACCGGCCTTGGCAAAAGGTATGAAAGGTACACTTACACCAGATTCGCCCGCGTTCATTTGAAAGATGTAGTTGGGTCGTTCAGGATGCGCCAACGCCCAACAGCTGGAAGGCATGTCGGCAGTCAATGCGAGTAGTTGCTCTTGCGACATACCTTGGACGCAAGAGTGGATCATCACTATGTGATATCGTGCTACACCATTCGTCAAAACTTATCAAAAGTTTCAAAATTTTTAGGGAGCGTGTTAGATCTTTTTTCAGAAGAACTCACTATAAACTTTTCAAAAACACTTTATTTTATTTTTGGCCCATTTCAGGGAGGGGGATACACCTTCAAATCCATATCCCCCTCTTCAGTCTCAGTCTACGGCCGTGATTTCGAGACCTAAATTAATTTTGGGAATGATCAGATACAGGCCCGTAGCGTGAGAGGAGGCATAGGGCGAGGCAGTGCCCCCTATGCTGACGGACTCTGCCCCCCTGCTCTCAGAAAATGCGACACTATAATTTTAACATATGCTGTTTATCTCCCCTGCTCTTTGTGAAAATTAAGCTTATGACCCTCATGCTCTGACAAAATAAAAACTTCTGCCCCTTCTGCTCTTTGAAATGAAACTTTTGCCCCTCCCCTCCTCCCCCCACTGCAATCAGAAAAGGAAGTATTTGCCCCCTTTGCTTGCTTTCTGATGAGATACAGAAATGTAAAAACCACAATGAGTGTTAAAAGAAGGTTCGAAAAATTCTGCACCTCCCCCCCCTGTCGTGAGGTCCACTTGATGGGAAACTGTAAGTGTTCACAGGGCTGAAAAATGTCTGTCCTCCCTTCTTAAATTCTTGCCCACCCCTCCCCCCCTCGCTGAAAATGGTCACGCTACGGGGATGATCACTGATCACTGTGATCAGTCAGAGATGAGCATAAGCTTACCAAGTCCTGCAAGAATGGGGCTTCGTCGGTAATACTCCCCAACGTTCTCGACCAGTTCATATCCGGCAGGCTGTATTGTGGTTAAAGGCTCCTTACCACTCTTATATTCCTGTCAAATAAAAAACGTCCAGAGCTGTCCAGAAAGAATCATTCGATAGGCAGGATATTTTTAATAATCGAAGACTAGTTGCCGTCGATTTATACCACACGCATATACTCTTACACAATCATGTACAAGTACATGCATGTAACATGTTGCCTGATTGCAAGAATTTTATAGACATTTTGTAGTCGCATTCCTAGAAACTTGATGTAACTTGATCTATTTTCGTATATTTTTCATTGCATCGATTTCTTTCGTGCGGTCTTGTTACCATTACGCGACTACTCACACGCTAAGGCGCAAAATAAAAAGCAAGACATAAAATTATTTTCAACACCTCATTTTAAAATACTGTTCCGATTGGCATGCTTTTGCGTCTCTTTAGCTGTCTCACGCACAAAGCTTACCATGTCTGTATTTGAAGCCATTACTAAGTCTTGTTAGACTACGTGGTTGAATATTCTCGAAATAAGCAAAAATATTAATTCATTCATTCAGATTACTGTCAATAAGCCACAGGCCAAATGTAGGCTCTACTATCCAAGCAGTAGAGCCTACATTTCACAGATGAATGTCAAAAGCTCAAAACGACACGGTTGCATTTTTAATACAATTCATATCAACATCAAACGTTGATACTCACGTTCATACTCACGTTCATACTCACGTTCATACTCACGTTCATACTCACGTTGATACGAATACGTTGATTACGTTGATTACGTTGGAAGGAAAGTTGGAAACAGTTGCACAAATGAAAGATTTCTTATCAAAGATTGCTAAAGATTAATAGCCTTTTATTAATGATGAAGTGGTCACGGAAAAAGCAGATTGATCTATCCACCACGCAAAGCATAGATAACATGGCTGAAAGTGAATGCAACAACTAATAGCAAACCTTAGCTGTCTAGTAGAATTACAAGAATCACATCGAAGCAGACCTCTTCGGTCTTGTAGAGCGCAATCCCGTAGTCCTGCTTTTCAACGACAAAGTGCTGCTTGGCATCGCCAAAATCCCCCGTCCCTGCTCCCTTTCGCACGTAGAGGTTTCCGGAGAAGACGTTCTTACGCGGAACGGAATTAAACTGATCAAAAATGCAAACGCAATTGCTTGAAATATAAGACAATTGTACGTGAAGCTTGGAATATATCCCAAAATGAAAATTTAGTCTAAATGCAGTGCTTCGCAAATGTTTTTGTGTAGCGGTCCGGCTGATTTTTCTGCTAGGTCTGGCCACTTTTTATGGTAATGCTTTTATGTAGTCCAATGAAATATGATTAAACACCGCAACGCGATAGGCTGCAACCCATTACAATTCTGACAGCCTAGCCTTATACAGTGTATCGATATAGTGTCTTATATAGTGTCGACCTTATATAGTGTCTATCGATGCCAAAATAAACAAGTCAACTATATCAAAATAGGCTAAGCTTACATCTCTGTACGTGAGCTTCAGCTTGCCAGCGCCTCCGCTTTTCTTTTCTTCTTCTTCTTCCTTGACGCTATCGTACAGAGACCCGCCATAGTTGATGGTGTAGAGGGGGCCGAAGATGATGAAGAATTCCTTGGCGTCCTCTGCACGGCACACAGCAAGTCACGCGTATAGTCAAGTCCAATATCAGCTTTTGAATCATCATCATAGTATCCACCTTCCCTTTATTTCGAATTGATCCAATTAAATATATAATAGAATCAATTCGAAATAAAGGTAAGGTGGATTTGTAGGTAATTAAGGACCGTGTGTAGTAACAAAGACTATTCCAATCCGGTTCATTGCCTCGGGTTAGAAGTATTTGCTCAAATATGGTTAAATTTAATTCTGAAGTTGTCAACGCTTCTTAGCAACGTAGCTTCCATGCGCTATTTCATGCATTATTTTCGATATTAGTTGGTTCGTTTAATTTGAGACACGGTGTAGCTCGATCACCAAGAATTGGTTGATATTCACAGCTAAAGACCAAAATAATTTTTGCATTGAAACCACTCACCTCCCAACTTCTTAAGTCTCTCCTCGTTCAGCGGATTTTTAAACATTCTGATCTTTTCCAAAGCCTAAGCTTCTATAAAATAGGTTAAGCTTAGCGGGCCTAGCTGGCGCAGAAAATCTACCTCATTAAGACAACGTACAGTAGGCCTCGAACTGACTTACGGCTGGGCCGCATAATAAACATACTCTAGCACTACATAGTGTTAGGTTAAAACTTATTGTTTTCTACGTTTTTCTCTTAAAGCTGACGCATAAAGTAATAGCACACCCGTAGGCCTACATGTAGCTTAAGGTCGATGTAACGGCACTTACGTTTAAGTTAATGAGCTTGCAAGCCCGACAACCGCTCTTAGATCGTCATTGGTTTCGATGCTAATTTTGCGAAAAATTAATAAAGTTTGTCTGCGCCGCCCCCCAATTTGTTGAGCAGGTTTTGTTGCTTGCAGTCCTCGCTCTCAAATTTTTTCTCTGGGGATCTTACTGTTCCAGCACGCAACTGTGTCATAGCTTATCCGGCGGGTTCACCGCACTCAGTATCACGGTTCAGTATTATAGGCCCTACCCCCCCCCCCCCTACTTTAAGATTTTGCGCAGAAATATTTTGGAGACGGGGGTAAAAAATGTGCTTGAGGGATGTTTAATCATTCCCATCAATGTTTTTCAAAAAGTTATCGAGGTGGATGTTTGTTATTCGAAGCTTCGCCCAAAATACAACAAACGGAACTCACGTCCGGGTGGGAGGAGGGGGGGAGCTATCGTCGATCCTGCAAACACTTTAACACATTGCATCAACCTTTTATTACACCCCCCAGAGGCGCAGTCTAACCCTCCGCCCCCTCCCCCTCTAGGCGGTCAGACCTTGGGGAGTAATTTAATCACAATTAAGAAGATTAACTATAACTCCTGGAGAATACATGCACACTGTATATCCGCGCACATCTCTAGTAAACGTTATCCATTCAATATCATCTCCAATAGCCTAACTTCTAGCAACGCCGAATGATTTTGTCGCGAAGAATACTACTACGTGTCGCTCTGTGCTGGGCGAGTGCGCTCGTACGTATATGCGAATGCTTTCGGACTGAGCTGGGCGCTTTAGTTCGAATTTATATAACGTGTATTTACATCGCTGTCATGACACCGGTACTATCTCAGATTCTTCAGCGCGTTGCATAATCTTCGGATGTGATGCAGGAGAGGAAGGAGGGGGGGGGGGGGGTAGATGGGGGACTGGATAGTCTGCGCCTCTTGAGGGTATCATAAATAATTTTCTTGACTTATCTCCAGTTTATCAGTCATTGACCATAGTCCAAGCAAATGCGTCCAAACCTGGCGCCAGACTATAAACTATATAGCCTACCGAAAGTAGACAATATAGCCTACAGTGTTTATTGCCGGTAATAAGCCTACGGGACCGGTGTTCACGCAGGCTTTATAACGCCCTCTGCGCCCCCTGACCGGGGGGACCCACGGGTGTGTAGAGCCCACTTGAGGCAAAAGCATTTATTTGACGTGGTAATTTAGAAAAAAAAGTCGTTTTATGACATTTCTTATGATTTTTTAGCATTTTTTATTTTTTTTGCCCATGCAGTCGAAGGGTTGAGGGCCCATTACATCACCAGACTTCTACCCTCCCCCCCCCCCCCACTCAATCGTGACGTAAGAAATGGATGATCCCTAAATTGTACTAGAATCAGCGAATCGCGAGCCGTTCGTGTTTTAACGAAAATGAAAGTCTCAACTTACTTTGCGTTCTGCCAAAGAAATTTCCTCCAGCTGTGAGAGCCAAGTTGGATTGGCGCAGATTCCATTCTCGCATGCCGCACGTAGCGCGTTGCTATTGTTATTTAGGCCCTGATAGTAACCATAGAACCGCCAATGTCTGTCATCATTCAGCTTTAGTATTTTATAGCTCGACATTTACTTCAAACTCATGACATTTTCATGGGATCACGTTGGCCTAAAAACTGAGGCTACGTATTAGATCTGAACCCGTGATACGAGCCATAACGCGTAGCCTAGCTCAATAGGCATTAGGCAGGGTTAAGTTTAGTAGGCGTAGTATACGCTTCAAACCTGGTTCTTTGGCG
>JAQIWG010006969.1:0-12775 GCA_034695025.1 Chamaedrilus cognettii
TTATGTATAATTGTATATTATATACTCAATAAATATAGCCTAGTGAATATAACAACATAAACTGAAGGAACACCTGAGAGCCTACTGGCCTTGTCCATTTACCCGTTTAGGTCATCCACATTTTGATATAGTATATGTTATAGTATTATTGTAATATTTCTATCTATATTGTATTACTATGTTAAACATAGTGGCCTCCCAACAGAGCTCTAGGTGGGGGCGATTGCCCCCATCGCCCCGCCCTTGTGGATCCGCCCTTGCATAAAATGTAGTCCTATAGCTAATGTTTGTTGTTACTTTTTGCTACAAGTGTGAAGTTTTATGTGCAGTGCGATCAGCCGATATAGAAGTTATTGGAGCATTCGGCGAGCCGACATAATGTCATTGGGGTATTCGGCGACTCATTCACGGTGAGATCAAAGAATTTCACCAGTTTTCAAGTTTACAACCTCCTGCAGGCCGGGGAACAAAGAATTGGCTTGAAGCCCAGAGCCCCCCGGCGAGTCGTTAAAGGCGACTAAAGAAGGGGGAGCGTTTTTGAGCCGGCTCTCTTGCACAGAACCGGACTGTATAGTCTTAGTGCTACACACGGTCCCTAAAGCACAAAAAATATCTAGTTTCCGGCGGCTTCTAAAGTTTCAAATATTTTGAAGTATTTTGCAGACCCATGATGGCATATTTGCATATGCGTCAGGAATTTGACTAATAGTTATCGGACGTTTGAGCAATTAATCGTGTATTACTTGTATTTATTTAGGAGATTCATATTTGTTAACATCGTTCTAACTAATGTAAACGTTGAAGATGAACTCATTTTAGTTCAATTAACTCATTCACTACTTCCTAAAATTATCGTAATTGTTTGTATTCATTTATATCCTACAATCTTTGTGTATGCTTCTTGTGATTTTAGTTTCAGATCGTTTTAAGACTGGTTGAAAGCTACATGTGTGACGAATCAATGAAGGCTTTAGATTATCGTACGGTATTGAAGTCTAGAAATGCGACTCAACTGACTAGTTAATGTTGCATGAACTAGCTTTTTGATTTTCATGATTGCGTTACTAATGTCTATTGTTTCAGTGTGACATACTTTTAAAGATAGGTGAGAATTGTTTTTTTGGGCACCAATCATGCAATTCGAAATAACATTATATTCAGTCGTGAACTGCAGCAGTGTTTCTCAAACTTTTGTATCGCGCACCGACGTTTTTCAGCTTTTTCTAAACTTTTTCTGGGACTAGCAATTTTTATAGCAATATCATTGACTCCTAAAATTTACTGGATTTAAGTACGTCATAAACAAGGTGCAACTAGCGAAAAAAAAATCACTTATGCAAAAGCATTCATAGCCGATAAATTAATTTCCAAATATTATGGGGGCCTGGGGGGACCACCTCGTGCACTTTTGAAAGAATCCCGAGAACTTTTTAACTATCTGTCCGATTTGCAAGATTTGCGTACCATTGTTTGAAAACAATGTTTTGGGCTAAAACACATGCTATACGTGTTTTAACTAAATTTTGATAGAAAAGATGTGAGAGAGGTTTTTTAATTTGGGGAGGAAAATCCATTTAAAACCAGTGCATCACAGTAACTCGGTCACCACTGAACAAATTTTGACAGTCCTTTTCATGCTTTTTCAGAGAATTTTTAATTTAAAAATTGTTAAAAAAAATTTTTTTTTAATTAATTGAGCTAGTGCGGTAACCAATTTCATTGACCTTAATAGTACAACAGCTAAGTGTTCTATAACATTTTGAATGTTTTGATTATGCTTATATTGTGATATCATTTTATCAAATTAATTGGACACACTCCAAGAAATATATAAAGTTTAAAATCATTTGTCACGTATTTAGATCACGCGGATCCAATTTCGTGACTGGCAGCTGCTAGCTACTAGCTGCCAACTGCTTGTCCTGCACCTCAGGAATTCAAACTGATGCTGCTGCACAGTCGTTTCGGCTACGTCGTCCACTTTAGGTGTGCGTCTGGATCCTTGTTGTAAGCGTGACTTGTAACTGTGCTCACGATATTTTGTCGTAACATTACATCTTGCATGTATTTAGAGTGAGTGTTAGATATTGCGGTTTGTCCTATCTATCGTGTGGAAACTCTTTTGGGGATCGATCCAGAGGTATGCTCAGCAGCGGCGGTGCAGGAGGCTGTCGGGGGAGACTGCAGTAGGTTTTCGGAAGGTTTACTGGAAGCTGTGTAACGGGTTGGAAGTTAGTTACTGATTGTGTGACTCTGTGTTTGTGTAAAGATTATTTATTAGTTGTTAGACATCCATTCCAATTCTGATTTTGTCAAGTTATTCTATAATTGTTGCGATGCGTACCTAGCTTATTCTTCAATTTCACTATGAAGTATTTCATATTTAATATCGGACTTCTGTTCAGCGAATAGAGGGGAAAAGTGTAATAAAACCTGATTCGCAGTCAATACAGATATAAAAGGGGAGTAGTACTCTGAAAATCCCTCTGGGTAACGTGTTTGTATGCTAGTCTGAGCATGACATCATTGTTTCATTATTTTGGATCACATAGCATTCGTACAATATTAGGCTACTGATTTTAATGAAATACTACACCAAATCATTAATTTAACAACCATACACAAATTTATACCGGTCAACGTAATAAATTCTAAACACAAATTTTACAGAAGAATAGGCTACACCTTGCAGTTTTAGTTGTATGACGATATAAATAACACTTTAGATAATGCTAGAATAACAGTAATGAATTATCACAGAAAATTCAATAAAACTAAAAATTTGAAACTTAGCCTTAGACAACTAGCCATAGAAAGGACATACATCAATAATTGCATGTTTCAAACGTGAAACGAATTAGTAACAGACGGATGTTATAGCAATTAACTGCCAAATATTCACAACAAATTCAAGATCAAATCTGAAGCAAATTGAAATACTGCTATAAAATATGTAGCCAATCATGTATGTATTAGGCCTCACTGCGCGAAGAGTCGAGTGCTGCCGCTCCTTGCTGTACGTGAGGTGGGGGGAGAGGAGAGCGGGGGGTGGGGGGACTACAGATTTCTCAGTAGGCAGATTTAATTATCATGAAGATTAACTTTTAGTGACATTACGGAATGAAAAAAGGAAAATAATCATCTTGCGATGCTGCAATAACTCCGTCAAAATTCAATACTTTTGTTTCAAATTCAAAAGCAATGGAACTTTACGAAGGAAGTTTTGAATTGAGATTAACCAACATAATGAAGTTTTACAACGATAATTGTATTATAATTAATCTGTTTCGTTGGAGGAATTACATCATCTTTCTACCAGTACGAGACTTTCGCACTTGCGCGCCTCGCACTTTCGCAGAATATCAGAGCCCCACTTTGGCTACCACGCAGGCGACACTACAGTGTCTAGAGTTGGAACGTTAACCGCGATTGCTCATTTAATATTATTATGTAACGAACTTAATTCTGATACTTATGTTATATTATATTACATTATATTACATTATTTTGCATTATAATACATTATTATATAGTATATCGGCCTACTTCTACCCTAAGGCCTAGACTAAGAGGCCGGTAGTGGCAAGTATAACGCCTGAATTTCAGGCAGGTAAGGCCTGAATTTATGCGGATTCCTATCGCAATTTGCGAATCAAATACAATTTTGATTTTGCAATGTTTGCGAATCAGAAATTGAGTAAATTAAGGTTCAAATGACGGACCACATCCGTTATAACATTACGGAGCATCATAGTGTAGTAATTAATCTGTGAGTGGGGATAATAAAAATATAGTTTGATGACTAGGCCAATTAAAGTCTGCATTGTGCAGTGTTAGTACGTGTGCTACCGGATGAAAATGATAACACTTTAAGCTAGTCATTACTCGGTCAAAAGTTACCAGATTGGTCTGAAATTTTACACACAACAACAGTGTAGTTGTATATGTAGTGTGTGTGTATGTAGTATTGTATTGTGTATGTAGTGTGTATCTACACCAACTTAGAAATTTACAGAGAAATGCTAGTAATTGAGACAAAATTATGGCTGTTTAGAAAAAGTACCAAAAAATAGAGTTTCCAACATTAGTTGCTGTGTATTGTGTGAAACACAATATTGTGTGACAATTGTGTGAAACACAATTGTGTGAAACACAATGTCAAGTTACAAACAAGCAGGCCAGAAATTTAGTCACAGCTGATGTTCATAGTGCCTCAGCACAGTGCATAGTTCATAGTGCAATCCTCCTTGTTCGCGTACATATGAAGGAAGACGGGCGACTGTATGATTGCTTGGTCCATGATTTGGTGATCAAACAACAACCGTTTGTCAAGCATACGAGTTGAAGTGGTAATTAACATCACGAATGCCAGTATGATAAATGCGCTCCTCCAGTAGAGGTGTAGACTCTACACTTCATATCGAAGGGTCTAGCGGATATAACCACGTCTTCTGTAATGTGGATGGAACCAAGGATGATACATTGAACATCAGATGACTGAATTTATGGTCTGCTTGGTCGTCACTGGGCTGTAAAGGCACAAGACGTAGCAATAGTGATATATCAGTTAACGTAAACTGTAACTGAAACTGAAACTAATTCCCTTCCGTTAACGATAACTGAAGCTGAAACTGAAACTCTGTTAGGAACGATAACTGAAATAAAACTGAAGTGCCAAATCAAGAACTGAAATGAAACTGAAGCTAAAACTAATTTCAGAACTGAAATTATACAACTTATTGCCCTTTTAAGACTTTTTGTGACTGTTACTTTGAACTTTGCACTACCGTAAGCTAGCCTAAACGTTGCGCAAGCTGGAACGGTCGTTGCTAGCCTATAAACTTAATTTTTTTAATGCAGAAAAGGAAGTTCAAACTAAATAATGTATTATGCTCCAATGTATTTTTGCTTCCGGTGTCATTTGTGCAAGAAACTGGAAAATTCAAACCATCTAGTTAGCCATCTGCCACGGTTTCATGCTCATGCTTCCCATGAAACTATGGAAAAAGAGAAAGAGCAAGGCAAAAAAAGTGCACTCAAGAGGAACTCGATGAAGGCTACACGCACAGTGCAGTTCAAATCTCAATCACTGGAGCAATGTCTGGGTCGTTGTTCAGTGCGATATGGAATCGACTGAATATTGGCAACGAATGGATTTTGAAATGGATTTGAGAACTGAAACTGAAACTATTTGAAACCTGAAGCTGAAACTATTTGAGAAACTTAAAACAGAAATTACCTGAGAACTAAAACTGAAACTATTTTAAGAACTGAAACTGAAACTCTTTGAGAACTGAAACTGAAACTATTTGAAAAACTGTAACTGAAACTACAAATTGCAATTGCAAATTGCATGCAAAATTGTTCAGGAGAGCATTTTTTAACTTTGGACACTAGTCAACGAGCCGCATATCAGCCAAACAGTGTTTTTAAAAATTCTAAAGTTTGAATGTTCAATTTTTAGTCAGACGTTGGTTTCATATTTTTGAAATTATAATCATTAGTATTAAAAATAATTCTTTTTTAGGCCACCTGATGCAAAATTGAACATAGCTGTTTTGTCCGCACTTGTCTAAGCGTTTGTAGAAGGAAACTGGACATAGATGTGTGTCTACCAAACACATAGCTGTTTTGTGCACAAACTTTGTATCCGTCTAGGAGTTGCCTCAGGTGACGTTTCTCATCAATGTTCATTTATCACGGACATAGCTGTGTTGCGCACAGTTAATGTCAGCCTAGAGCTGACTGCGGAGTGTGCATCAGCAACAGTTTGATCAGCATTTTGAATGTTAGACTGATACAATCAACAGTTTGCATTATCGTAATGAGATAACATTCTAATAATTGACAATGCATTAATTCTGATCATTGTTATTATCATAATTTTGTTGTCATGAATATTGATTTTAATTACAACAAGGAACTTGACTAGCATCACTTCTGATTTAAAATTCATTTATAAATTGAATATGATATATGATATAAATCTAATATGACCATATAAAAATGTGTAAAATAACCAGATTTCATATCTTCAAAGTCCTATGGGTAACAGTTTGATACAAGAAAGTCCTGAATTACACACTTTTGCTTGAATTCACAAGACTTCCAGCATGATTGTTTTTGTTTTAAAAGACCCGATTTCAGTGAAAAAATCTGAAATTTTAAAGTACAATATTCAGTTGCAAAAAATGTAAGTTTGAAAAACTCTCATTGGGAGCAAAGTACTAGGTGCTAGCAAATAACAAGATTGCAGATTTTTTGTTTTGAAAGTTGACCCATCGTAATTAATGCAGAACCAGTAGCACGAGAATACTAGGTAACACATAAACATACACCCTTTATTATCTTATCATGACCTTGCATTTCTTCCATATCATTATTGCATAGCCAATAATAATTAATTGTGCCTTTCATGGTATGAATATAAAATTTCTTTACTTCAACATTGCTGACAGTAGCCTAATGCAAGCGACAGTTCCAAATATCGACATGCATGTTGCTGGAGCTTTTCTCTGCTCACAAAATTAGAACCCAAGTGGGTTCAAAACTTCAAAAACGATTGCCCAGTAAGCAACAGTACAGGCGTGCCACAGTCGCAAGCGTTTGACTGTTGCAAGCGCGCGAGTGTCGTAAGTGCGCGAATGCTGTACGCACGTGATTGTTGTAAACACGTGACTGTCGCAGCATTGTATTACGTCATAAGTCATTGAGATGCTAAGCTTCAAGCTGAAACTAAAGAGTCGATCGACTCAATGGGTTTCGCTGATCAAATTGAGTCTATGAATGACAATTATGTCTGTTATTTCCAAGTTGTTTCAAATTAGGTCTTGGATCCTCATCTATTTAGTTGTAACTCACAGTTTGGTCTTTAAAAAGGACGCAGTTGTTCTCACGCCATATCTTTTGTTACAAAAGCAGTAGAACATTGTACTTTTGTTCAAACTCAACCGTCAATCTTTGCACACTGGATATAAGAAAGCATCTGACAATGTGAACTAAGCTAAACTCTTTACTAAATTAATGGACCGTATGAAATCGGTGAATCTTATCCTAATTGTACCATGCTGCTACAGCAAATCCATGTCTGTGTTGGGTGGGAAAATGGTTTTTCTTATTTTGTAACACTTGAGTTGGGTGTTAGGCATGGCTCAATGTTGTCGCCTGAGTTTTTTGCACTTTCGTTGATGACTTGTTGGTCTGTTTAACGAGAAGTGGCCTTGGCTGCTATATTAAAGGAATGCGTTTAATGCAGTAATGTTTGCTGAAGACTTATTGTTATTAGCCATTTCAGTAGCACATTTGCAGCGCATGTTGGAAATTTGTATCAAAGTCCTTGATTCGTGTGATCTGAGATCAAGGAAAAAATTTCTTGCACTAAGAATTTGCCCTAGGCACAACATTGCAAACAGTAAATTGTCATGTAATGGTCATGTCATTATGTGAAAATCGGAGCTGAAATGCTTGGAGATGCTATCGTTTCAAGCAAAAAATTTAAGTGCAACTTTTGTGCAATTATTATAGATAAATCAGCAAAAAATTTTTTCAAGCTATGAATAGATTTACATAGTCCCTTGGATTCCCATAGTTTTTGCTTGAAACGATAAGCATCCCAAAGCATTCCAGCTCCGATTTAGCTAAATTTAAACACGTGCCACTTTAAGTTTGACTTTGTCTCTCATTTGCATTTTTGCATGCCGCTACCATTGCATGATTTGGAAGAATTGAATATTTCTGGATCCGACATAAGTGCCATGAATTTTATTTATTGAATCATTTTTTTCAAATTATTTCATATCAAAGAAATTAATGATATAAGATTATGTAAATTTTATTCTGGTTGTCTGCCATCTAGTTCGAGATTAGATATTAGAAAACTGCATTTTTCAGAGACATGCAAAATCTGAAGGAGTCAATGCCTTTAAGATATTTTCTCAGTGGTTGTCAAGGACTATGTAAAATCATGTGAAAAAGTAAAAAATTGAAACATAATAGTGGATCAAAAATTAAATACAAAGTGTTTGGATGGTAAAAATCGGATTTAGGATTAAATTTATAACATTCTCTATTGATGTTATATCGCAGGAATAGAATAATGCTGACTAGCAATGCGTTGGATGATTGTAACAATTCATTCATATTTTGCTTAATTTAACGTGGCTGTTTATCCTTTTTGAGTTCTTAATTGACTTTCTTGTTCTGTGTGATGCTGTGCAGTCATTGAAGTGACGAATAAAATACATATAAGCACTCGACTTCCTGATTCAATAGATTCAATAGACCTAACCCAGCCTAATTTAGTCTACTACTAGTCTAATTCCTTACCGTACCTTAGCTATTAACCTATGTTTAAACACTAAGATTGAACCCAATCACGCAGTTTTCAAACGATGCAACCCGCCCACTTCCAGTTTTTACAGTTTCCTTCAAGGTATTTGTATCCATCCTGCACCTATCAACGAATTTTGAATCCGTGGCTGATTCAGATGATTCTGTGTACTCTATCAGTGTTTCAAGAGTGAGCGAAGCAAGTCGTACGTATCAAAAGAGGTTAAATGGAGGATGTAACTTTGCTACCATTGCATTTTTTCAATCAAGGAATTAAAAGAATAACCGACAATTAATGTTTTTGGAGAATGTTGCCCTTGCGAAAGATGTTGCCTATGCATGCCCACTTCCCCGTGCAGAGCTTGATGAGCTTCACAATTCCTCCACTGAGCTACAGGTATTTTGGCTTAAGCCTCAATTCATATAGCTTAGAGAGTTCAGGCATAGGTTAATGTACAATATTCTGCGCAACATCTAGGCTTAGCTTGTGTACCGCTATGCAATTCTTGCTGCATACGCTGATGTTTGGACATAGCTGATTTGCCTTCCAACAAAGGACATTAGGAGCACTCGTCACAGATGCCTTGTAGAGCCTCGAAATGTAGCAACAGATCGATAGCTGTTTTGTGCTCAATCAATATGACAGACTGAAGTAGCATACACATTCCATGCAAAGCCGCTAATTTCAAGCATAACGGATATAGCTGTTTTGTGCTATAACTTTATGAATGCCACCCGGAACTATAAGCAAACAACACAATTCCTCCACGTGGTCTAGGAATGGACATGGCTGTTGTGTGCACGCCAGATTCTCAGTGCCTCTAGCCGACTAAGGCTTGCTCCCGCTTCAGCCATCTGCGAGAATGTGA
Source organism: Chamaedrilus cognettii (assembly GCA_034695025.1). Lineage (NCBI taxonomy): Eukaryota > Metazoa > Annelida > Clitellata > Enchytraeida > Enchytraeidae > Chamaedrilus > Chamaedrilus cognettii. The sequence goes on from JAQIWG010006969.1 coordinate 9,198, forward strand.
CTTAGCTGATTTGTGCATCAATGATGCTCTCACTTCTCGTTGATTTCATTCGGAGTGATGTAGCTATAGGGACATAGCTGATTTGCGCACCAGGTTTTGCTATGCCTATCATCGAGTTCATCTCTTCAAAATTCGGTTAACCACCACTCATGGACATAGCTGCTTTGCTCTTGTATAACTTTTCATTTCATGGACATATATGTATTGTATTGTGTTTAATAACTTAACTTAGGTAGCCGTTAGGACTTAGCTGTTGTGTGCATGCTGTGGAGGATGAAAAGACGCTTTTAACGGTATAAAAAAGTTTTTTGATCAAAAAATGACATAGCTGCTTTGTGCTCTCTGGAGGCGATATGTAGATATGTAGATTATGTAGCAGTGTACACTGTGGCTCAAAAGTAAAGGACCCAATGAATTTCTTCAATAACTACGGAACGCAATGAGTGTTATCAATCAAATTTTGACTATATAAACTTGAATCATTGCTTCATATTTCTGTCAATTTTCGTTGAATTTCATTGAGCGGTTAAGAAGACACGAGTAATCAAAGTTGAGCTACAAAAAATGCATCAACCAAGATGGAAAACTGCTTAATTGCTATTTGCATCAACGATTTTGTGGTAACAATCTCTTTTATATTCCAATTCCATATTTGTTAGCAATCCAGGAATGTACACTTCATGTTTCAACAAGATTTGGTTCCAACATGTGCGTGAAACGATCGAAGAGCGTCGTATAAAAGAAGAATGACACAAAGCGCTGGGCGTACAGCGACCATCTACGCTCGCTGAGCTCGCCGCCATCCAGCAAGCGGTTGACTGGCTGCTGCAGCATGGCAAAGGAATGCGCGCAACGGTCTTCACTGATTCGCTCAGCATCATCCAATCACTGCAGTCAGCAAGCTCCTCCAGCCAGCCCTCCTCCATGCTCCATCTGCTCGTCTCCATCGGCAAGCTAGACCCGCCGGCAGAGTTCGTTTGGATCCACAACCACCTGGGAGTCAGCAGCAACGAGGCCGTGGACAAACTTGCCAAGTACGACACTGAGCGCACTGCTATCGACGTTCGCCTGCCTTTAGAGATCAAGGAGGAATTCATAAACCTTGATGAATACACTCACCGTCTGTGGTAGGCGGACTACGACGCAAGCCCAGTGGGCAAGGACTACAGAGCCCTTGAGCCCCTGGTGACCAGCAAGGTCAAGTTCACATCCTCAAGTCGCAAGAAGGAAAATGTCCTGACTCACTTACGGCGGGGGAAATGCTGCCTAAACAATTACCTTCATGACATCAAAAAGCATCCGGACGGACTCTGCGGGGCATACGGTCAGGCCCCTGAGACCATCGCGCACTTGCTGCTCGAGTGCCCTGCCAGCGACTTCCCTGCCCAGCTGACAGCAAGTTGCCACGCCCTCAACCTGGAGCCCACCCTGCCATGCATTCCTTCCACCAGAGAACTGCAGGATCTGGTCTATAACCTCGTCCTTAGTACCAACAGGACCCTGTAAACGGCCGCTCAAGCCCCCGCCCCCCACGCCGCCCCACCTCACCCCCCCCCCACCACCCCCCTCCCTATCACTCAAGTCCATCACCACCTCCATATCCACTCAATCCTATGAACACCCTCAACCAAAATATGTGACATCTCATTTGCAAAAACGAGTGCTACCACTCATATCCAAGCACAGACCAGATGCGTATCATTCATATTATGAGCGTGTCCCTAAACAACCTGAAAAACCAACCAACCGCTGGGCGTCAAAGTGGCTCGCTGTCAATTATTCAAATTTAGCAGCATGGCGCTTGGTACGACAACGCGTCAGAAAAAAATCAGCGTCGAACACCTGAAGCATGGAATTTTCCAAAAAGTAAGAAAAATTTGAACATTCTGTACTTATCATAGAGATAAGCAACAGTGTGATTGGCTTGCACAAGAGGTGCAATAAACCGCTGGATGAAATTCAACAAAGATTGGCAGAAATATGAAGCAATGATCTAAGTTAGTAAGGTAAAAATTTCATGGTCTTGGCTTAAAATTGTATGCTGGAGTTATTCAGGAAATTCGTTGGCTTTTGCTTTTGAGCCACGGTGTATATTTGACTATTCGATATTTTAAATGTTCGCACATTAGCGATAGCGAACTGAACAAGTTGAACAGCACAACATAACAACTTGAACAACACACTGAGCTATTAATTAAGGTACAGCATTTAAATTTAATAATGAATAAGCGTGCCTGTATTAAGGTACTTTTGCAAACGATCATTTCATATAGTTCTAGGCCTATTGTTGCTACAGCCCAGATGCATAATTTTAGTATAAAAAACATAAAAGGCACCTACTTTTAAATATCAATGATTAATTTTAAATATCAACAGTTATGTGTAGTCCCTTGGGCGACTTTAAGACGATATAAAAGCTGATAATCAAATGAGTGTTGCGTTGAGTGAATGTGAATGTGAGAGTGAATGAGTTGATAAAAATTCAATTTAATTAGCAAAACTGCTAGTTAATTTTCTGAGCTTAAATTAAGGCCTGCTAGAATTCCTATTATCCTAACAATAAGGTCTGACGCGTGCGGTTCCCGTCACACGACCTTCTACCGGGCTGTGGTGAAATTCACAATGAAAGAATTGATTGATGGGGAGATTAATAGTTCGAGGATCGTGTGTATGAATGAAGACTATGATGATCTGATTCTGTGCAAGTCAGATGCATCAGAGTTAAACCTGATGTCTTATGAATACAGTTAAACATGAAATTTTTGCTGCATGTTATTTTTGCGGTTTTGACTCTCAGAAATTTGAATGTGCACACTTAATTTTTGCGTTTTTGAGGACCACCCATTATAAATCAGCAGTCATAATTTGCTGCATGTTATTTTTGCTAGTTTGATTGATTTGTAAAATTTGTCAAAATTTGTAAAATGTATCCTTTGCTATTGCCACAGCTGTTTTTGCTTCCCTCTTTGCGAGTCTATACTCTTTCTCCTTAGTGTCCGCATCCACTTATCCATTCTTTCTTGCCGTTCTCCAAGCCTTGTTATGTGTAATCCCTTGGGCGATTTTAAGACGATATAAAAACTGCTAATGAAATTTGTGAAACTTGATCAAAATTAAATTTAATCAGCAAAACTGCTAGGTAATTTCATGAGCTTAAATTCAGGTCTGCTAGGTGCTTCTCAACGTAGTGGTTCGTGGACTGGCGCCAGTCCATGTATCACCTATTGCTGGTCCGCGGCAAGCTCAGAAAAAATAACTAAATTCTCTCCTTTGCTAAAAGTGTGTAATATGTGCTCAATGCATCATTGCTGCAAACTGTCTTTGTGTTCATGTGCTCATTTGAGCTATTTTTAACAGAACTGATTTTGGGCTCCTGATGTCGTCGTCGTCGTCAGCCCCATGCCGAGCCCGTGACACCGGGTCCGGCTCCTCCAGCCCATCTCAGTAACTGGCCAGCCCCTGTTCCCATGTGACCAGCGGTTCCCTGTCAGTAGCTGAACGGTCAGTAGCTGAACTGTCAGTAGCTGAACGGTCAGTAGCTGAACGGTCAGTAGCTGAACGGTCAGTAGCTGAACGGT
>JAQIWG010006970.1:0-12775 GCA_034695025.1 Chamaedrilus cognettii
CGGAGAACTCTCCGGTGGAATACCCCCCCGTGAAGCCGTCCTACCCTCCGGGTCGATGGGGAAACCTGAGTCGCCGGACCGCTTGGTTCCTGCACGGTCGTGCTAAGGCTCTGCGCGATATACCGTCGGCTAAGCTTCGTCTGGAGTCGATAGCCGGTGACACAACCAAGATCCTTTGGAAGGTCAATTGTAGCAAATCGCAAGAAACCGTAGCCTACTCCTATTGGTTATGCATAAACCTGCAAAAGTTAAGAAATCAGTAATTGTGGTCTGATATTACTGTGTCTTGAACACGACACTAACCGACTTTTGTAACTAAGTACGGTCAAAATGGTGTTGGTTGTTGGTGAATTGTGTCAATTTTTATTAAAAAATTATTATTTTACATGATCATGTCATCCTTTGCATGAGTTGATTTTTTTGATCTATACGCGAGCTATGCGCTCTAACCAATATTACTGAGAGACACGTGAGATTTTAGATTAAACTCCTCGACGCAGGCAACTGCATGCGAAAACTGTCATGTAGCTTTCTATTGTCGGAGATAGGAAACATGTCATTAATGAATATCGTATAGTTTGACCGACTTGATCTACGTCACTTGAGTCATGCATTCTAGTTGTACAATTTCTGTTTTGCGTATTTTCTCAGGTGGAACCGTTGGACGTCTTACCAAACCGACTCGACTTTAAGCGCTACATCACCAGAACTCACCTCATCGATGGCCTGCCCGAAGTCTATGCCTCACTCAACGTCGACGCCGAATATGATCGAGTGAAGGGGGCTCTCCCGGATCTCATCGCCCTGGAACGCGAGCACGTTTACAAGGCCAAGCTCGAGCCTGACTTCCATAACGATATATATGTGGATGCGCCGCGCTACGAATCGCACCGCGTGGCGGGGGTGATTCTGCGCATGCTGCGCGCGCAGCTTGCGCGTGGGTGCCCACACCTGATACGCAGTCAGCTCGATGAGAGGGCGCGCGTGGAGGCGTTCTGGCATGTCGCTGGCTTTTCAGGTCAGGATTATAACTGTAGCTGTAGGTGGTAGATGTTTTCTTTTAATTTTGGATTGATTTTTTATTTTGGTGTGGAATAAATCTTATATTGCGTGAGCTAAGCCTACGTATGTAGCGTATTTGCGCTAGAGAACTGTGAGCACTGGCGAGACGCACTGCTTGCTCGACTTTACACTAGTTAGCCGTCTGTGCCGGTGAGGCTTTTCTTTACTTCTTGGTGTAAGCCGGCGTTTACAATAGTTCAATATAAGTTAGGGTTTCGCATCCATTATGCCAGGGTTTTCTCAACACCTTTTCTGTTACGAGGAAAACTTGACCTTTATTGATGAGGTTGGGGAACACCAAGTGCTTGGAACACATAAAGTGCTTGAACATTATCAGGTGCTTAATATTTACAATGGATCTTTCCGGTGTTTTTTTTTTTCTTACACGTTTTTTTGACAGTTGCTAAACAGATTTTATTTTAAAATGTGGAGTCAGATTTCTTTGCTTCTGCTAGCGCTGCTCTTCTTCGCTTGTCTTTCTTCGCTTGACTGCTCGTTGCGGAACACCGGTGTTCTGCAGAATACCGGTTGAGAAAGCCAAGCTTTTTCCGACACTTTAAGCTTACAAAGCTTGCGCTGTTGTAGGGGAGGAGAAGATAGCGAAAGGCAAAGCAGTTTGGCTGTGGGATAAGGACGACAAAAACATCGGCTTGCTTCGTTTTCAGTTCAAGGACCGCCCCTCCTGGCAACTTCGCACCGAGCAGCCCCTTCCACAGGTCCTGCACTCTCTGTAGCATATCATTTGCATTTACGCATTGAATTACCTAAATACCTAAAATATACAATTTAATTGCGTTCAGTTGGAACAGTTGTGCAATGCTGTGCGTTGGTGACCGGATGGCCATCCAGGATTTTGTTTAACGTTGAGTCCTTTGAGGCGCATTTATTAATGGTAATTGATTATATTGCTATGCGTGCTATGCTGCAGATGGTTGCGAGGGACGATGCACTTTGTACCGGGCAAGAGTTGCCAAAGATCGACTATACGCCCAACAGCGCCGTGTTAACCTACATGAAAGACAGACCAATCAGTGTCTCCGGTTTGTTTTGTTATGAATATGACCCCCTTTGTGCCTCTTCTTGTTCCCAAATGTAATTCGCCAAAAATTCCACATAATTAATTTGTTTGCCACGTCTAACTTTCTTCGTATAGACCAGGGAACAAAGAATTGGCTAACAGGCCAGAGCTCCCCACTCCCCAGGCGAGTCGTAGAAGTCAACTAAAGAAGGGCGAGCAGCTCTTGCACAGAATCGGACTGTATATAGTCTTATCCTACACGCAAAACTTGTGCTAAACTTCACAAAAACAAAAACCCAATTTGCATTTTTGCAGGCAGCTTGTATTTGCTTACATTCGCATTGCGTGTGCAGTATTGTTGCATATGTTGCGCCCTGCTGCATGTGCTATATTGCACCTGCGCAGGCAGCTGGATCGGTGCGCCGTGTGAGTGGACCGCGCTGTCGTTGCATACGATGCCGACGCGCGGTTTCACAGAGATCAAGAAGGTCGGCGCGCGCTATGCTACGCAAGCGGAGCTCAGCTACGCTCTGACCGCCGGGTTTGGGTCGTGCGTCGCGCAGGCTCACAACCAGGGTGAGTGTCATCACAGGCTGGGTTGTGCAGTGTACAGGTCAGTTTTTAAAACTTACTTTCAGTGCCTGTTCTGGGTCCAAAACTTATTTTGCTACAAATTTGTTTAAAGAATTTTTTCTCTAGATCTTACGTTTTTTTGCCAAATCAGTTCTGTCAGCTGTTCCTTGTGGTGCGCTGAAACGTATTAAACTTGCACCTTCCAGCACATTGAACTTGTAGGATTGAACAGAATTAATTTTAGCCCTCATGAAACTGGAGTAGAGCTACGCATCTTTCTCATAAAACATACGTGATCCTACGCCTAAACCTTTAAAAATAGGCGTAACCTACAAAAGCGATGAGACCTCTCGATGGGGAGGGGGGAGGGGGGGATGCTGACAAAAAAATTCGAAGCCATTCTTAACAGTCATTGTCACTTTTAAAGCTATTCAAATATATACTTAGGCCTAACTACCGAATCCGCGGATCCGTGGCATCTTCCATGTCACTCGATTATTTCTCACGCAGGCAGCCGTTACGCCACTTGATCTTAAAACACGCGTAGCCCTACGCCTACGTCATTCTTTTTACGCGTTACGCTACGCTTACCCGTTTCTAGATAGGCTTAACGATTTTAAAAAACAAAAACCTTCTTTCTACGCCTCCTAAAATTAACGAAGTGAATGAACGATCAATAAAAAAAATTCTAAATGCAAATTTGATTGGTCAAACTGGAAAGATCACTACCAACAGAACACTGCCAACCGAATTATGGCAAATCGACCGATCAAGCCCTGGTGTGGAAGTTTTCTTAAATGTGTATGCAATTTCAAAGTTTAACATTTTAGTAAATATTCCCACATTATGCATCCAGATATGGCTTGAGACTCATACACTATGTTGACTGGGCGAAGTAAGGGGTAACGTGTCTGGACTGCAAGTTGAACTGTGCAATAATATGGAATACTGAGCTTGCTGGTTTCGTGCATTCTGTTTGATTTTAATATTACATTCGTTCTTGACCGCAGGTGATTAATATATGTTATTTAACTTATTTTTGTTCCTAGGTTATGTATACCTAAATGAATTACATAAATTTGCAAACAATCAGCCTAGCTGTTACAAACGTATAACTTTGATCTGTCATTTTAAGAATACAACCCGGCTCTGGAATTTTGAGTAGGCGGTTAGGTGTAAGTTGAAACGGAATCAAAACTTTGACTTTTGCTAATTCTTGCATTAATCACAGCGTGAACACTCAACTATTTTTGGCTGTAGCTGATTTAAATGTTTGGAACTGAAGAAACACATGATTTTCCTTTCCCCTAAATCTCTGGTGAATTTTTAAAGGCAAGAGTCAAGCCCCATTGTGCATCTTCTACACGGCAGGGGGCGAGGCAACATGCAAATATAAGGGTGCAAATGTGTAAATGTTATGACGTCAAGGGCCAATCTCATCGGGGTTGGTCTCTGAGCGCTGCAATGTTGGCTTCAGCGATACAAGACTACATCTACCATCGTCTGGCCCTAGCGTGTCCTTTCATTGTTAATCAAAAATAAAACAAACAACACGCGATGTCCCTGTGCGCAGGTTTCTGCCACCTGCTCGACCTGACGTACCCCATCACGACCCAGTGCGTCGTCACCAACGGCCAGTCTGTGCGACTGCTCGTCTACCAGCTCAACACCCTCGAGCAGTGGAAGGAGTACGGGGCCGCAGGCAGCCCCCTCTGCAACCTCGCCTGGGCCTCCCCATCCATGCCCCTCTATGAGTCCATCGCGCCCGACGGACAGGTCAAGGGATTGAACGATGACGCATTCAAGCTGCTTGTCAAGTGCCTCGTTCTGAAGCCGGGCCGGGAGGAGGGCTTGAACCTGAGGCCGTACTTAGACAACGAGGAGCCGCGTTGGGGGGACATAAAGAAGTATTTCAATCACAAGGGGGAGGAGGTGATGCCCGTTGAGAAGATCGGACGGTTTCAGTACCCGAGGAACGCCGTGTATTTCTAGGATGGACGTGGAACTGGGTAGCAAACAATTGGAAAAAAACTTTGTATATTGTTTTCTGTTACTTTGTGTACCGTCCTGGTTTCTGAACAGTGCAAAGATTATAAGTAGACAATATTTTTTTTTAAGCTGCATTGGGCTTTTAGCCCGCACCCCGTTTAGCTATTTGACAGTTTCAGACTTTCAGTATCCAAGGAATGTTGTGTATTTCTAGGATGAATGTGGAACTGGATAGAGCAACGGATTGGAAAAACTTTGTGTATTGTTTTACACACTTCTGTGCGGGTTTGTGTTGCAAGGTTTTTGTAAGTAGACAATTTCTTATTTTTAGGCTGTTTTCGACTGTAGCCAGTGCTCGAATTTGCATAAAATTTGGAGAGGGTAGAAGGGCTTCTTTGACGTGGGAAGGGGGTAGCAGAAATTATTGAAATCGTTTTTGAACAGTGTTTGGTAATTTTTAGGTTCCTTCGTAACAGTATTTTTGTTCAAGGCGGTACCTTTTCTAACACTGCTTTTAAATTAGAGTTTCAAAGCCTTCCATAACGACATATTTTTTACTTCGACCAGTTTTAGGCAAGTGGAGGGACGGTTTTAAACCAGTAGAGGGACAGTTTTAGACAAGTAGAGGGACAGTTTTAGGCAAGTGGAGGGACAGTTTTAGACTAGTGGAGGGACAGTTTTAGATAAGTGGAGGGATAGAATCATCCTCAGTTACGATACCTTACACCAGACTGTAGCCGGGGACACCAAGTGCCAGAGGGTGGAAAATCCCGCCCATTCCCCACAGTAATTCGAGCACTGGTTTTAGCAGGCATAGTAAATCTGGGATTATCTGCTCTGGTTGGTAGCAAATTGAAAATTAATTTTAGCAGTAGTAGCTTACAAGTGTTACGCCTTTGAACAGTAAATAAGGAAGAGCCTTAATACAGAGCGGCAAAATATTACGTGTTGCAGTCTACAAGACATTTTACAACACGTGGGTATTGCGATCTTGTGTATTATAATTATCCAGACTAGATCATGAAAGTGCTGTTGCATGGTTAACTTTCATTTTAATAAAATTGTATACTTCTGCGAGTATCAATTTCTAAATTAGCATGCAATGTAGCCTAACAGCTTTTTGAATTTGTTAGCTTCTCACAACTTTCTGTGAATTAAATTCTGTAAGGCCTACGTCTCTTGAATTTTTCAAAAATTCAATCCATTTCATAAACTTAACAACAATTTTATTTAATATACATTTAAACTATTCTTTTTTGGTACAACGATTAGGATTACTGGCAAATTACCTGAAATAATTTAGGTAATATTAAATAATAATAGCAAGCAATAATAGTACTTAGCGATTATATACAATTTATTAAATAATAAGAGCGAGGCGCTGTGGTGTAGTGGCTAAGGCATTAGACTTTGAGTCCAGAGGACCTGGGTTTGAGTTCCCGTGCCGGCAACCATGAAACCATGCGTTACAGGCCCTTCAGCAAGGCTAATTTTGTCGTTTGTTATTGGAAACTCTGCAATGCCACGCGCTCTAAACCAAATGATGACGTCATGATGGTCTGCGAATGGATTAGAATTTTTTCAAATTGGATTTGAGACTAAGTTTCGGCCTGAAGTTAGGGAAACTTAGAGAAACAGGTCCTTTTTCTCAATCAAAATTTCCATAATTTGAAACCCAAACTTAATCCTAAATTTCATTTGAAAAAATTTAAATCCATTCACCGACCGCCATGACGTCATCTTTTGGTTTAGACTTCAGAGCGCGTGGCAGTGCGGAGTTTCCAATAACCTATAATGGACAAATGTATTGTCTAGCATGGTGACATTTCCATCACTTTGATGGACACTGGCTCTTTACTTTTTCAAGCTGGGTTTTTACCGCCAGATGCCCTTCCTGACGCAAACCAAAAAAATAGTAATCTGGCACGAGCTTAGCAGTTAGCGACACTTGTGTGTTTAACAGCCTTGTCGAAAGGCTAAAGCCATAGTTTCATAGTTGCCAGCGTGGGGACTTGAACCCGGATCTCTGGATTCCAGTTCTATGCCTTGACCACTACACCACAGCGCCTCGCTTTGAGCACTTGTTATATTCGCAATAAATTTCAATTAGTTGCAATTGCGAGGCACTTTGGTGTAGTGGTTAAGGCACTGGACTTTGAGTCCTGAGGACCTGGGTTTGAGTCCCCGTGCCGGCAACCATGAAACCATGCGTAAAAGGCCCTTCAGCAAGGCTGTTAAACACACAAGTGTCACCAGCTGATAATCATCGTCAGGGTAATTTATTCTGGTTGGCGACAGGAAGGGCATCTGGCCGTTAAAACCCAGCTCCAATATAAACGTCTAACCTGTGTTAACATGGACACGGCGTTACAGGCTTGGCTGTAACGCATAAGAATGGACGTCGAAAATTATGATTATTATTTTATTTATTTTTATTTGCCTCCAAACAGTACATGAACAGTTCATATGCGACCGATTACAAGTTTAGTTTCAAATTAATTTGTGTCGCTTTTAAATTCAATTTTTAAAACATAAACTGTCAAATATGAAGTTTTTACGTGCATGTAATTTTGGCGAATTTCGTGAATCGACAAGACTCGCAAAAATTACATGCGCGAAAATAACTGCAGAAGCTATAGTCCATGGGCATCCTTCAAAAATGCAAAAATTTGATGCACTAAAATTTCCAACAGGCAAAATTGCCAAAATAACATGCAGCAAAAATTTCATGCCTTACAGTAGGCAAAAATTAATTGCAGCCAAATATCTAAAAGCCAAAACCACCGAAATAACATGCAGTAAAAACAAATTGTTTTACTGTATGGCACAGCAATTCCCTTCAAATGAATCAAATACGCAGGCTTTTGCACCAGTCGAGGCTGGTCTAGGCTGAATGACAATTATAGTATGCAACAACGTATCATGAAAAATTGACTTGTATGTCAAGCTGAAACCAGCAATGCAGAAAACATCCAAGGCGAATAGTCGATTCATGTTCCTTTGCTACCAGATCCGGGATAATCGAATCCGAATAGATTTCTGAAGATTCTAGGAACATCAGAGTTCAGATCGGGGAGCTGCTGCTCTCGCGGTACCAGCATGCTATCCCTCTGCTCTTGAGGAGCTGGGCCAGGCTTCTTGCTCCACTTTCCACTCTTATCGTCTGAAAACAAATAACAACGATCAAGCATTTAAAAAAATAGCATTGACTAAACCTAAAGCCAAAACGTGACACAAGACTTGGGTCAGATTTCATAGTCATGCATTGCTTCATTCCTTCATGCATCACCAACAAGAAGCTTACATCGTAATTATACAGAAGATGAACTATTCATGCCTATGTCGGCATCAAAATTTAAAATTCTGACACAAATTTAGCTTAGTATAATATAAATTCATTCATTGTCTAAATATACAAATCCTGGACATTCTTTGAAATCAAAATCCCTATTATTCGCATGATAGTAGCGGGAAGCTAAACAAACTATGTTGACCAGGCGAACTACGCCAAAAATGATTAGAAGCAAATTGTACGCCAAATTTGAAACATGCAGGCGTTACACGTGAGGCATTTACGCGTGAAAATCAACTACAGTAGCGTATGCCTACGCGGCTTTTAAGGCTAAGAAGTTATCCATTTTAGAAGCAGGCATAATTTATGCATGTACATATATATATGCATATATACATGTCTATGTGCATATATACATGTCTATGTGCATATATACATGTCTATGTGCATGTTTCTTCTGTGCTTTGAAACTACTACTGACACCCATATATAACCAGGGTTAAGTTCAATAGGCGTAGTATGCTCAAAATAAGGTTTTTTCAGATCGTATGCCTAATTTGAAACGAACAAGCACAGCATTAATCTATCATGACAGCAACCTGAATTACTACAAATCAATCCTAGCAGCGTAAGCTACGCGGTTTTTACAAGCTGAGCAGTTGCACTACGCCCGCTTTGGATGGAGCTGGCGCAACTACGCATATTTTATCATGGCTAAACTGAACTCTGTTAATCACTACACTCACTGTGTCCTTGACTCTCGGACTCAGTGGGCTGTGTCTCAGTTCTTGAGTCTATCACCCGCCCCGCCGGATCCTTCTTGACCCACTCTGTGACGGTGCCGCCCTCCACCGAACGTCGCACCACTGTCTCCACATTGCCCCCCGAGTCCCGCGTCGTCCGCTTCTCCTCAAACTTCTGGCAGAGCAGAGCATAGATGGCACATCAACGTTACAATATGCAAATCTGTACTCATACAGATTCAAATTTCATCGGCAGATGGCGACAATAAACTCGACTCCGCAACACATGCGTTAGCTTGAGCGGCCGTCACAGCCACCAGTCCTGAGACCTGGCGAATCTGATTCAGAGTCAGCTGGACTGTGAATGGTAACGTAGGTGTCGTGGTTTATCCAGCTGCCAGGGGCACTTCAAGAATTAAATGAAGGAGATAGCAGCACCTCACAAAGTAGTGGAGTGTACAGCGCCCTAGAAATGAGTTAGATCATTACACAGCGAAATGGAAGTGTTTCAGTAAAAAAAAACACCAGCGCAAAGGGGGCTTGTCACACAGTGGCGGTCATGATCAAAATATTGCTGGTAAAATAAAATTTCAGTTACACCAAGCCTACACTTTATTGACATTATTAAACAGAAGTCTATATGACTTATTATGAAAAGATGGCGCAAAAAAAGCTAGGCTATTTTTGCCTTGCTGGTAGCCTGGAAGGCAGCAAGCATCTAATTTATTTATAGTTTAACTATTTGTGTTGTTTGATGCGCGTGCCTTCCGAATAAATTACTTGACTCTATATGATTTGTATTATTAAATTCTGTTGATAGTAAGCATTTAAACTAAAAAGAATTCCATTAAACTGTAACAAATATTCATAAATGGTTTCATCCTTAACATTGTGTTTCAAAATTACTGATTTCTGTCTCCCGCTAAATTCAATATCACAGAAAATTTGGCTAGGACAAGTTACCGGTACCGGTACTCAAGAAATTATTAGCAAGTCATGAACAAATTTAAAATCTATTTTTTCCATTGCTTAAAATTATGTACTTATTAATCAACGAACCCCATCGACGCTGCTGAACACTAAAGAAGAAGAAGAAGATGAAAATGTGGAGCCAAAGCTTCTCGATGGATCGACTTTCTCCGGTCTCACGCTATGGACAGAGCTTGAATCAGACCAGGACGAAAGAACGCTGTCGAGTCCCTGGCTCGAAACAGCACTGTCCAGATCTAAGAACAAGTTGCAAGTGTTAATCTTAAATAATTGTCAGAAAATAAATCCTGAATACAATATAAAAATTATGCCTATAAGCAAGACATTTAATATTCATTGCCGAACGCCCTTCCTGACGCCAACCATATATATTAAAAACACATCGTTAGCAACGTACAACAAGTTTAAAGCAGGCCTACTAGCAAATCCAATCCAATCATAATATGCCCATTGGAGACTCAGAAATCTATACTTCAATGGTTACAAATTCAATAAATGGAATTGTGCTATCCTCATGACGAAATAAAGATATATATAAATATATGCACTAAATTGCTATTTAGCGCTTTTAAAAGTGATTTTTGTGGAGTATTCACATTTTCATTCAATTTCCAAATATCGCCTGCGTAGAATACAAGTATTGTACTAGGTTTTTCCAAATTGTTCAGGAGAGGGTTAAAACTGAATTTCTCTGAATTGCAAACCCAAAGCCGTTGTGTGATTTACCATTAACATAAACGTATTCTTGTTACGTATTAGTTCATTAAATTTCCATTTGCTAACTTTAATAGTGAATTTTAAATAAATTTTTGAAAGTTCAAATTTGAACTGACGTTAGTTGTATACTAGCTTTGTCTCCAATTGCCATAAATTGTCGGAATACTATGATGGTATGTGCGAGTTGCAACGCAGCGCTCATTGAGCGACGCGATAGAACTCCATCGTTGTCAGTAAACAACTATTGTAACTTCAGATGCATAATGACAATTATCTGTAGCGGTTCTCCTGGGTTCATAGTAACTATGGTACGGGATTCATTTTGCAATAGAATCTAGATTCAATTTAGATTGATTGATTCAGTTGTTGATTGACTTTGGATTTATATCGTTTGATAGATACACTTGTGATGACTAGTTCATCGAGAAGAAACCCTTAACCGCACGCATGTGGATTACGCATGTGGATTACTCAACATTAACATTTTGTTGTTAAAATGTCTTGTTCTTAGGATCACATTGTAGACTTAATGACGTTTAAAAGACAATAAATGACACATCAAATTGAAATTTACTTTTAAATTCAGAATAATTAAATGAATTAATTGCTCGCGAGAATAGAGACTAAATATAGAGTAAAGAAAATACTTGACTAAAAAAATATGAATAGGCCTAGATCTAATTTTTATTTGCAATAATGGTTTCTCTAAGTTTTGAAAACAAACTGCATTGCAGCCGGGTAACCTTCGAAACATTTTTGCCTAATCTTGTAATGCTTAGGCCTAAACCAAATCTGTTAACAAAAAACATCGACAGAAAACAAAAAAAGGAAGACATGAAAGTTGATAGGAAAACATGAATACCATGTTGCAAGCGACTTATTAGACTCTAAAGTCTATCCAATAATGCATCAAAAGTTCATACCTTGAATGCACATGGAAAACAAATGTGTGGTTTATTTGACCGGAAAAGAGGGTGGGGGGGGGGGTTATTGTTAAAACATTTTGTGATGTTCTCTTTCTTATACTCGTTAAGATTTCGTTTTCAATCTCATTCATAACCTTTAGTAATCTTTAGTACCTCATAGTATTCTCTTTTTTAGCCAGGGCACAAGAATTTAATTTTGGGGAGATAGGCACAAAAATACAAGATATAAATCCCCCATGTTTGAGCACAAACATTTAGTAGAATTTACCTTTGATTTCAACGAGACATCTCTTGCTGCTAAAATTGACCCAAGTACTTCTCACCCTAGCCCCTGCGGCCTCCTCTGCTCCTCCTCCACTCCCAATCATATCACCCAGGTAACAGAAACTACTAACACACTCCATGTTACATCCCTCATCAAGCACCACACGCTTCTCATCCTCTAGCTTTTTACTACTGCCAACACCACTTCTACATACAGAGCACTGAAAAGCGCATCCTTCAATCCTCCTCCTTCCTCTTCCTTCAATCTACCTTCGATTTTGGTACACTTTTTGTGAATCCACTTCCTGCGCTTGGGACACTGAATTGAGTTTACATCCACGCCTTTTTTGCATACGTCACACATTTTTCTTCCAGAGCTAAGACTTCGGATAAACTTGAAGAAAGCCAAGGTGATGAGGTGTAAGCACAACTCTGAACAGATCGTGCGCTCTGGAAGAATAATGGCAGGGAACAATGTAAAAAATTGTTTCAACTAACATGCACTGAGCATGTACTTGCCATTAAAGCAGAAATCCTTGTGTCAACTGACAATAAGGATTAGAAGTTATTGCAGAAAACAGTGTCAAAGTCAGGATACTGTATTGGGCTGCCTACTCAATAAAAATGACTTATAACCTTGAAATGAAATTTTAAATAACATGGTCATTAATAAATTATTATTTCTAGTTCATTGCATTCTAGCTTTATAAACTGATCTTGCAATTCATGATAAAAAGCAGTTTTGACCATCAAATAAGAAGATTTAACTTTAAAAAGTTTCACCAAAGTTTTCCACGCACCGAGTTTGTGAATTTATAAAAGCTACCTATGAAACTCGACTTATGATAGTTGTATTCGATTAAATCTTGCGACTATAGCGTGTATTCGTCACTGTATGGTGTGGCAACTCTTACTTACAATACTTGTGCTCTAAAATTCAGAAGTAAATTGAAAATTTTTTCATTTATTTAAACTGTAGCAGTTAAACTAAGTAACTTACAATATTTGTATCCTGACATTTTTGCCAACTATTGTATAACGTTAGCGGTGGATCAACTTCAGAAGTAAAAGAACGTAACTTGCAATACTTGTACTCTACTGAATTTTGATAGTGCCATGTACACTAGGGTGTCCCAAGCTATACAGTGATTTTTTCAAAATTGTAATTTTGCGGTGCAGTCCCTCCAGAATGTTTCACTAT
>JAQIWG010006971.1:0-12774 GCA_034695025.1 Chamaedrilus cognettii
CACTGGGGGGGGGGGGGGAAGAAGGAGTTCACTCAACTGTCCACGAGCTTTCCACGAGAAGTTATTCATTATTAACTATTTGCTTATGGGGCTACAATTGGAAAATATATGATTACCATACACGTGTGTGAAACACATGAGATTCAATCACTGATATTAAATTGACCAACAGTGGTGCAAATTTCTACGCAACACTGCTTATTTGAACGATTGCCATTCCTTTAATAAATATGCTACATCAGTATGATTGAGATCCACGAAATCAATCAATAAATCAATCAATCAAGATGTTCATCTTGAAGGAGAAAGCGAGATTCGAAGTTGGTCAACAACGAACGTCTCGCATTTGCCTTTGTGTGTTACTTTCTGCATGGTTTTGAACTCAAATATGTCCTTCAAATACTCTTCAAATTGAGATAAAACAACCGTGATTTGCTTCCCATACAAACCTTGGTGTATTCGCCTACATTACGAATATGTTAAACTATATTTGACTGGGCGATTATCGCTAGTTGTTTACATTTTACTTAAATCAACCAGGGGCCTCAATTACGTACATTTCTTACGATTTTCTGAAATCTTAACCTAACTGAAATTTAAAACAAATAAAATCCAATCGCCGACCGCTGTGACGTCATCATTCGGTTCGTGCGCAACCGTGCGGAGTTTTCAATAAAAAAGATAAGATTTGCCAAAGATTCTCTTAAGACAATCTTACGACTAAGATTGTCATAAGATATCTACGTAAATGAGGCCCCAGTATTTTAAAAGATATTAAAATATTTTTAGTATCTGTGATTATATATAAATCATGTAGCTAATGTATTCCCCTTTAAACCTGATATGAGTGCAAACGGGGATAGAAACATCGCCTGCATTAATCGTAAGCGCAGTTTATTTCGAAGTAATATCTTTGTAGTAAATAATTTCAGAACGTTTCGTAGAATGATTTTTATAGCAATCTCTAAGATCTCCGAATCCTTCCGGACGCGCCTGAGCCGCCGTGTACCGCGGTTGATTCAAGCGCCATCTGATTCCTGCCGGACGCGCGGCCGAGGCGCCCGGATGCGCCCGATAGGGGAGGCAAGCCGTAGATGCGCCCAGATAGCCTCACTAATGCATCATAATCTAGCGTCGGCCGCCACGCACTCCTTTATTGCCGGCGTCGAGGCCGTATAACTGTCCAACAGGCGGACGTCGAACAAATGGTCGCGATGGATGCTGCTGCAGCCGCGTCGCGGCGGCAGCGTCTACAGAGTGCGGAGTGCATAGAGAAACAACCCATAAATTGAATTCGCAATAACTCGGCCAGTAATTAAACATTTTACATCATATTTTGAGGGATTGAAACTGAGATAATTTTACACAAGTTCTTAAAAATTTCAAGCAAAAATATTCACGCGTTCGAAAGTTATGGAAGTTTTGTTAAAAATTCAAAAAACCAAATCCGCCACGCATTCGAGTGGTTTTACGGTTTCAGGTTACAAATAGTGCATCAGCAACTGAGCGTTTTACTAATTTTCATAACTTTTGAACCAATGCATATTTTAATTAAAAATTTGGGAAACTTGTGTAAAATTACCTCAGCTCCAATACCTGCAAATACCAGGCAAAATGTTACTTGTTGGCCGAGTTATCGCGAATTTTTTTTTTTCGCTAGGGGGTTGTTTTTTTTATGCCGCACTCCGTATATGCGGCGCAGTTTCCCTGTTGCAGAACTCTCAGAGATCTCGCGCGTCTTCCCCGGATGCCTTCCTGTCGCTAGCAATGATCTTACAACGCAGCCTATGCTGCGCGGCTTTAGCTATTGTATAATTAGACACACAGTGCGTAATTGCGAGCAAGGACTGAAGTTACAGCCGAGAATTAGTGCTAGAGACTTTCAAATAAACTAGGGCCCCTCGGTAACCCTTGCCCCACTGAAACCAATTGTTTCAAAATTTATTATTTTCTAGTTACATTTTATATTTAAGCGAGGAAATTTTTTAGTGATTTCACTACTCAATATAGAGTTCTTAGCTTGATTTTCCTCAAGTGGCAAAAAGTCACATGGAGGAAGATCATGGGAAAACTAATACGACAACCTTAAGTGTAAAGGTAATTTACGCAATAGGACAAGAGATTGACAAGAGGCGAAAGAGCGGCAGTCGATCTGTTTGTAAGTAAATGGATTTAATAATATCTGCATCACGAAGTGGCGAGTAAGAACTGAGAATACACAACTTGTTTGAAGTGTAATTGACAGTCAAACCAGGACAAAAATCAAAGATGCTTCTGCGGAGGGAGGGCACAGGCACAAGAAAAACTCCTGACGGAGGGTTGGTGAGCAGGATTTAGGTTCCCTTCGGTCCATCCTCACAGCAGGCCCGAAGGGAAGCAAATCCCACAGATTTCACACACAACACATTTCACAGGCCACAGAGTCTAAGTATGATTAAACATACCTGGATTCTTCGAGCGGGGGGGGGGAAGGGGGGAGAGGGGAGGCAAGCAAACATGGAGCCTCTACGTGAACTCACGGCCCCTCCCTTAGATCCGCCCCTGGCCATAACTACGACTACCTAGACTATACGTGTAAGTGTTTATATACTCAACATTAGTCTACTGGGCCTTATGGGTGAATTCGCAAGAAATTCTGCGTCGATATGCCTATGCGAAGAAGCATCACGCGTTGAAATATGCCGAGACTTACTAATCAGGCAAGCAATTCACTGCGCTGAATCAGCTTCGTGCGGACGCCTCCATGACAGTCGAGGACTTAGAAAAACGTGCACGAGTGACGTCACATGCAAGCTTCATGGCCTACCATGACCGTCTGCTCTTAGCAGACGGTCGACCTTGGATTTTGCGGAGTTCGCCGAGACTGCTAGAGGTATGAAGATAAGCAATGTCGAAAAAGAAACCAATTCGTGTGCCGGTGTCAAGGGCAGCAACGGCCCGATTTATAATATCCGGTCTCGAGACTCGTTCCATCTGTTCTATCTGTTGCCATGATATGATGTCAAATTGGCGTGCTTGGCTAACGAACGACAGACACGTCCGCTGCCAGTGACTGGTGATCGATCACCACCAATATGTACAACTTTAAGGCACAGCACGCATTTTATAGTCTAGCAATTTGACGGGAGAGTACTGGCTCTGGTGCAACGTCGCGGAAGTCCTGATAAAAGTGATAGTCCAAAGAGTGATGAGCAAGGCTTCGCGTGCAGTTCGCGTCTCAGTGCTAAAAAGTCGTTAAGCGATGCGTATTTGTCGAACGTTGGCAAAAGGCGTTGCTCGGGCAATTACTTGTAGCCGCAAGTCTCCACCTGCCAAGCTAGAATGCTGGTCCTAGTGTTCACTGCGCGTGCTGCGCCAGGCTATAGAATGCTGGTTCTAGTGCTGACTGCGCTCGCGCTGTCACGCGCTGCGCGGGCTGACGACACAATCCGCTATACGATCGATGAGCAGCTGGACGTCGGGACAAAGATCGGTGACGTGGTGCGTGACGCGGGGCTGGGCGCACTGTACGGCCAGGCGGCGCTTGCGCAGCTCGAATTCCGCCTGCTCGGCGCGCCGCCCCTGCCGCTCGCGGTGGGTGCGCGGGACGGTCTCGTGCGTACCGCCGGGCCCATCGACCGCGACGCACTGTGCGGACAGCGAAACGCGTGCGTGCTGGGCGTGGACGTTGTCGTGCAGCCCGTCGAGCACTTCCGCGTCATCAAGCTCGAGCTGACCGTCAACGACATCAACGACAACTCGCCACAGTTCGACGCCGCTTCACCGCACCGCCGCATCGCTGTGCTCGAGGCGGCGTCTGTCGGCAGCTCCTTCCAGCTCCCGTCGGCCACCGACCTGGACAGCGGCACGAACGGCGTGGACCGCTACGAGCTGACGCCCGAGGGGGAGGCGGCAAGCAAATTCGATCTGAGGGTGGCCCGGCGGCAGGATCGCCCTCTTGACGTGAGGCTCGTGCTGCGCGAGCGCCTCGACCGCGAGGCACGGGATGAGTACCGCCTCCTGCTCACCGCCTTCGACGGGGGCGTGCCGCCCGCCCACGCCTCCGTCAACATCACCGTCAGCGTACTCGACTCGAACGACAACGATCCGGTCTTCGAAGAGTCGCACTACGAGGTTCGACTCGTCGAGAATTGTCCACAGAACGAGGTCGTGCTCGCTGTGCGCGCCACGGATAGGGATATCGGACTGAACGGGAAGGTCGTCGTCGCGCTCTCGGCGCACACGCTGGCGTACTACGGGCATCTGTTCGCCATGCACGCGCACAACGGACATCTGCGCGTCGTCGGGCAGCTGGACCGCGAGGCGGCCGCGGTCTACCAGCTCGTCGTCACCGCGCGGGACTCGGGCGCCGACTCGCACCCGGTCGACGCGACCGTGACCGTGGTTGTCGAGGACGTCAACGACAACTCGCCCGAGATCCGGCTGCACACGGTGGGCGGAGTTGCGGCGAGCGTCATGGAGAACTCGCCGGCGGGCACGTTTGTGGCGCACGTGACCGCGAGGGACCCGGACGCGGGCAGCAACGGGACCGTCGACTGCTCGCTCGACAACCAGACTCAGTTGACGCTTGTGCCTCGCCCTGCCCCGTCCGGCGTGCCGTCCCCTGAGCGCGAGTACCAGCTGCGCACGGCCTTCATGCCGGACCGTGAGACGACCGCGTGGCTCCATGCAGTGCTGCACTGCCGGGACGGCGGGCAGCCGGCGCGCACCACAGCGCACATCGTTAACGTCACGGTCGAGGACGACAACGACAACGCGCCGAGCTTTCCGAGCGAGCTCTACACGGTCTCCCTGCCGGAAAACAATGCGCTGAACATTAGCTTGCTTCAGCTCAGCGCGGTGGACCCGGACGTTGGACCCAACGGACAGGTGCGCTACTTGCTTGCGAACACGCAGCCTGCCGCGGCACTCGTCCGCGTCGATCGCCAGACCGGCGTCGTGACGGCGCACCAGGCTTTCAATCGCGAGCTGACCGGCGAGCTGCGGTTCGAGGTGCTGGCCATAGACAGCGGCAGTCCGCCTCTGACCGGCGCTTGTAGTGTGCTCGTCGACATCCTTGACTTGAACGACGAGCTGCCCGAGATGACGCAACTCACCTACCCATTCCTCGTGTCGGAGAACGCGCCTGCGGGCACGTACGTGGGCGCCGTGTCGGCATGGGACCGCGACCTGCCGCCGCACAACAAGGTCGTCTACGCTTTCCTGCAAGACAACCGCGCCACCGACAACTTTCACATCGACGCGAGCAAAGGGACCATTGTGACGGTGCGTGAGTTGGATCGTGAGCAGCAGCGCACTTACGTGCTGCACATCGGGGCGTACGAGGCACCGCGCACCAAGTGGGAAGACCACGGATCTGCGGGGCCGAGAAACACCAGCACTGCCAAAGTTACGGTCCACGTTTTAGACGCAAACGATAACACTCCTGTGTTTAGTTATCCGACTGCAGGCAACAACAGCGTTCAAGTGTCGATCAGATTTCCGCTATCGCATATCGTCGCCACGCTGTCTGCGACGGACTTGGACGCGGAAGAAAACGGCAGTATCGCGTACAGTCTGCTACTCGGGGACCCGCCTGGCGAGACGGAGGGGTTCTTCAGCGTGGACGCGGAGAGCGGCGCCGTGCGCGTGGAACGGCGCCTCGACCAGGAGGACGGGCGGCTGTTTGTCCTGGTCGTGGAGGCTCGGGATGGGGGTCATGCCCCTCGCTCTGCCACTGCCTCCCTCAGCGTTCTCGTCAACCGCAGCGCGCCCTACCAGGAGCGCTCCGCCGGGACGCTCTGGGGGGTCGACGCGGAAGGCGCGGCGCTCCCCGGCCTCGTCATCGTCATCGGCGGCGTGTGTGGCTGCGCGCTCGTGTCCTGCTCCCTGGCGGGGGCCTGTCTAGTGGGGGCGCGGGGGCGTAAGGGGGGCGCCGTGCGGAGCGCCGGGGTGTGCAAGCACAAAGACTGGGGCACGGAGGGCACGTTCACGATGTTGCCGACCAGAGACGAGGGCGTATCGGAGGACACGGAGAGAGCGAGCGTGGACCGCAGAGTGACTGAGCGTCGGGTAAGTGTGGATCAAGGTTGATGGGGCTCCTCATAGGCTTCATTTTAGAACCTTCACTGCCAGTGCTATGTGGGCAGATATGTCTACATATATCGTAGTCGCCTGTGTTACCCACGAAAGTCTGTCCCTTTCAATTGTCGCCCTATAATGCAATCAAAGGGTCATAGCATAAAACTGGCCAACTGATTTGCATGCAATTTGGTGGCAATACGTATCGTGGCTAGCTGAAGTAGATCACATAATTTTAAGATTCACAGCAGAATGGAGAACGAAATAATAGCGATTGAAATTTGTGTCGAAATTTAATCTCCATCTTGCTATTAAAAGTCTCCCCTCATTAGCAGTCGCATCAGAAAAGGTCTCATTGTTAAACCCTGTCAAACCTTGTTAAACCCTCGATTAACGCTAAATTTGGAGATGTGCTGTGATGATCTGTGTAGATCTGTCAATTTTCAAACGTCAGTGTCAATTTTGACCAGACATTGAGGAAGCGTTGTAAAGTGTTGTCAATTCGGCATGACGAGATATACATAACTGAAAAGAGCTTTAAAAGAGCTGCATCAATAAAGAGGTTTTTTAAATGCATGTAACTGTTCAAGAAGATGCCTGAAACTAACGCTGAAAGTTTCAGAGCATACGATGGAAGTTCACGGGGAGAAATCTTTAAATCTCGGAGAGAATTTTTGATGCGCATACTTGTTTCGGGACACCGGCACACTAACATCCACGCAGTATCACAAATATCATACTACACCATCATTCCGGGTAAGCAGCAGCTCCCCTCTCACGGTCACCTGCGGTGCTCTTCGCTCTCTAACTTAATTGCATCTAGTATTTAGAATAACAGCGGTCAGGCCGACATGCGAAGAATAGACTAGCAGCAGACTGCAGGCGCCTTCGGAAATATAGCACCCATGTGGAACTTCAAAATTGTGACAGTACCAACTCAAATAAAAGTATATCAAACTATTTTAATATTGTTGTCCCAATATCGCTGTATGGCTCGGAGTGCTGGACGCTAAAAAAAAGTGACAAAAGGAAACTGTTGACAAAGGAAATGGGTTGGCTTAGGAGAATTCTGGGTGTATCGAGACTGCAGAGAATCAGAAACTAAGTAATCAGGCAACGACTTAGACAAGAAATATCACTGGTGGAAAGAATACAACAAGAACGCCTCAAGTGGTCTGGGCACGTCTCCAGAATGAGACAGGAAAGACTGCCCTACCTGTCTCTGCACACCAAAGTAAATGGTGCAAGAAGCTAAGGCAGACCAAGACGAAGATGGATTGACAACATAGCGGATTACCTAGAACAAAAGGGCATGTCAATGAACAATGCCATAAGGGCAATGTCTGACAGGGATGCTTGGAGAGAGATCATTCGGCCCCATCGTCACTCACAGAGCTGACGGACGGACCAAAATATGAAAAGAAGAAAAAGATTGAGAATAAAAGCACATGACTTCTATGTAGATTTGCATAACAAATTTTGAGATATTTGCTTTCTAAAGCTACAATAACAAAATTGCGGTTTTCATATATTTCCGTGTACTTTCTTTATATATCATGGATTATGCATGTACTAGATAAATATGCATGGGGCTTACTTTGCAAGGAACCCTTTGATCCATCGGCCCGTTAAATCATATGGCAAGCATGATCCTGACATTGTACCGAAGCGTGGCTGCTGGCATGAACTGGTTACACAGTCGGCACGCCAGCCTTGCCGCGTACAAGTCACATACATGCACATAATAGCTCCTAATGCCGTTTAGATGAGGCTGCGGCGGTGTGCGCCGACGCAGCGAGTGCATGCGCAGTTATATGTAGCGCAGCGCAGTGCTGCGGCGCTTCATCGACCCTCATTCAATCACGGCTGAGCGCCTAGATCGAAACGTTCCTGCAAGACGGGGGCTGGGGGGTGGTGCGGAGGGGGGAGCGGGGATTACCATCTTGTCTGTCTTGTCTAGCAAGCTGTTTAGGGGCGCAACAAATTGCTCGCGTCTTTACACCGCTCTACGCTGATATGATGCTCTACGCAGCGCTGCTTCACACTGCTGTATGCTGCGCTGCTCTACGATGATCTATGCTCCAATGTTCTTGTTCAATGCTGATATATGATGTGATCCATGCTGTGATGCGCTACTCTGGTCTATGCTGTAATACTCAATGCTGAACGAGGCTGTGATGCTCTAAGCTGCTCTACGCCGCTCCACGCTGTTCTACGTTGCTTGACGCTGTTCTGTGCTCTCTATAGGCCCACTGCTCTATGCTCTCTATAGGCCCACTGCTCTATGCTTTCTATAGGCCCACTGCTCCATGCTCTCTATAGGCCCACTGCTCCATGCTCTCCGAGTTCGTTTATGGTATCTTCCGTTGTTCTGCGCTGCTTCAAAAACATCACTTTCGCCAACTTCTGATCTCCAGACCATTAATTTTGTAGGCTCCGCCAACGAAAGTTTCAAATCATATAAATTTGCCTACAAGTCACTTGGTGCAGCGACTCTGGAATACTTCGGTCGAAGCGGAATCTACGCATGCCATGATTGCACTCTGTCAATGAGGTCGCAGCGATGGGCGGCGGAAGTAAGGTTTTTGGGAGTTCAAAACTATGTAGTATTTGAATGGAGGGTGTTGAATGTTAGAACTTTATCAACAATCATAAGAAGACAAATAATGACACGTCCTCGTGACGTCATTGCATCCACATAATTTTCTGAATAAATAAGATACTACATATGATACCTATAATGCCGAATAGATTTGATTCGTCTTCAAATAAGCTACAATTTGTTACCCAAACGTTTTCAAATCCGACTTTCAATAAAGAAGTTTTTGAGTTCAATGCTTTTTGTCATCATTTTTCTGTCAATTGGAATCGAACCCGAGTCCGATATCAACCACTTAGCGACTAGCACTAAATACCGTTGGATTCATCTTTAAAATGGCTATTATTTATTTCTGAGACTTTTTCAGATCGGACTTAACATAAAAGAATTCTTGCGTAAAATACGTCATTTAACTATTTTTGCATCATTTGGAATCGAACCCGAGTCCGATATAAAGCACTTAGACACTTGCACTATGCATCGATGGATTCGACTTTAAAAGGGCTATGATTAAGATTCGGGTCATTTTTAATCGGACTTAAAATAGGATAAAAAGAGTTATTGAATAAAATGCGTTTTTCATCCCTTTTCAAACACGTCAAACAGAACCCAAGTCCGATATGAATCACTTAGCCAGTGGTGCTATACACCGTTGCATTCGTCTTCAAAAACCTATATTTTCTTCCCCCAAAGTTTTCAAATCCAACTTCAAAGAACAAGATCATTGAGTACAAATTTTTGTTTCAATTTTTAAAGCATATGGAATCGAACCTGAATCCGCTGTCAACCACTTAGCCACTAGCACCATACACCGTTGTATTCGTCATAAAATAAGCAAAATTTCTTTTCTCAAACTATTTCAAATTCGACCATAAATATGTGATTGAGTTAAATGCGTTTTTTACCCTTTTCAGATCATTTGGAATCGAACCCGGGTCTGATACCAACCACTTAACCACTGGTGCTACATGGCGTTGGATTCGTCATAAAAAAGCAAGATTTTCTCCACGTAAAGTTTTCAAATCCAACTTCAAATATAATTTATTGAGTAAAATGTGTTTTGGTTCATTTTTAAAGCATTTGGAATTGAAGCCGACTCCGCTGTCAACCACTTAGCCACTAGTACCGTAAACCACTAGTGTTATACACTGTTGGATTTTCGTGTTCAAAAAAGCTAGAATTTCTCCCCGCAACGTTTTCAAATCGCACTTGAAATAACTAAGTTATTGAGTAAAATGCGTTTTTGGCTCTTTTTGAAGCATTTGGAATCGAACCTGGGCCCGATATCAACCATTTAGCTATTAGTGTCATACACCGTTGGATTCGACTTCACATAGGCACTTTTCCTTTCCGCAGACGTTTTGAAATCCGACTTCAAATAGTAAAGTTAGTGAGTGAAATTCGAATTTCCACTCTTTTTCCGTCACTTGGTATCGAACCTGAGTCCCATATTAACCACTTAGTCACTAGCGCTATACACCGTTGCACCGTGCATGCTTCTCAGAAACCCATGTCGACTGTTGATTATACTTGAAAGTATAATGTAGACTGTTGAGCCTATAGGAAACTTGACTTGATTTTGATTTTCAGTAGCGATGCCGAGTTGTCGGCGGTGAAACCGCGGTATATCGATCATTTTGAGTGGATAGTTTATATTATAGCTTCGGATAATAACCATAATAACAGTTTGTCATCTTGTCGTCTGCCGGTGTCCGGACTATTCTTGACAGCAGCCGAACGCCATGAGGTATGATGGCATGGAATTTAATATGAGTAGGATATTAACATGGGGGTCGCAATGGATCATGCAGCATGAAGAAAAAGTGAGTGGGGTATGGTTGGTGCGGCTAGACAGTGCGTTGCGATCTGAGCTCTGGCATTGTCACAAAGTAGGATGAAACTATGTCCTCAGAGCCGTCATGAAGCCCCTGCGCACAGAGAAGCTTTAATGGACGTAGAAATGCTAAATTACGCTCCTCTGTGCTCCACCATTTCAATCTATGCTTCACTCACAGCAGTGAGTGAACCGGAGAGAAAAATTGTGGCACCACCCGTCCCTTCTTCCGACTCCTTGCTCGCTCTAAAGTTATACGAAGTAGTAAAATCGCTTTTGAAAGAGAACAATGCCTCCGCATGTAGCGCACACAATGATCGACTCGCTCGAGCTGCGCCCATGGCAACCACGCGGTAACAAGGACCAGTGCCCGGTTTTGGATGCGCAGATTATTTGCTATTTATCTAATTAATATCAACCATGAATAATTGAAATATTTATCGCTTTAGTCGAATTCTATATTATATGAAACATCTGCAATAATTGGATGCGTTTGATTCAACCTCACTCGTTCGCTTCTGGTTTACAGAAAACGCGATCCGTTTAAAACACAGAAACCGTCTCCATTTTGGCCATGGACCAACGATTACAGCTCACGGTTGTTGTGTCGATGTTTATTGCCCAGCTAAACCGCAGTCTTACATGTACAACGCACGGTGGCTTGTGTCGGTTTTTAGATGGACGCGTTCGATAGACGAACGCGGTACTGTTTCGGCCCCGTACCTTTGTTCATTGTTTTATTCTTTTGTCAAGCCTAACAAGTTTGGCCAAGTCAGCGTGCTCCACCTTCCATGCTCTGACTTTTACTCATATCGCGGAATTACAGCCTTTTCATGTTTGTTATATCACCTAAATCCTAAACTTCAGCTGAGTTTAGGCCCTCCTAGAGTGCACCGATTCAGAATAGATTCTGCTGGATGTTAGGCTACCTTTTCAGTCAGCAAGGAGAGCTGACACAATTGTGTAACAATCTATTGTCCGATCCGACCTCCCGGCAGGCTGTGCCTTTCGGATCTCAAGAAATTAAATTCTCTGTCGAGCTAGAGCAGGATTTGAAGTTTTTGAACTCCGGACCTCTAGCACGGCAGTCCAGTGACATACGACTAGACGATACACGCACTGCAGATTCTGTCGTTCTAACCATCGCAGCACTGTCATGCAAAGCATGACAGATGTGTCCGCGCGTCCGTCTAACCCGCAGCGGCACTGTCTTTAACACGGCGCCTAGCAGTTGTGTCGTTGTTTGTCGCACACCAACCGCGTAACCGTTTTGCAGTAGGCGAAACAGTCCCGCGGCAACATGTGCACACCCACTCAACGCACTGTAGATGAGACGCGGACTATCGTGGTCGTCGTCTCACTTCTCAGACCACTTCTCTCCCCCAGGACGTGTATGAGTTTATAGGGAGCTGTGTTCATATATTTAATGCCAATGCCATGCACGTGTTGAGTGTAGGCGAACTTGGCGGGAATGACCAACGCACCACACATAGTGTGTAGGCCTAACTACTGGCATGTGCCACTCCTGTCTATAGCACGCTCGCAGGCAGGCAGGCAGGCAGGCAGGCAGGCAGACAGGCAGGCAGGCAGGCAGGCAGGCAGGCAGGCAATTATGATAGCGTATAACGCAATGCATAATACCTAGCGTAATGTCACGTAATGTAATAATATTAAGTTTAACGTCGTTTCGGCATCCGAAGTCGTCATCGGGGAAGTGGCAGACGAATTTAGATCGCCTTGCCAAAGGATGCACGAAGTGACCGTTATAATTTGCCACAACGCTTCGTCTTTCGTGCGAATCTTGTCAGCTCATTTGTTTGAGAGCGATGCTAAGGGATTTCCATCCACCGCTCGCCGATGGCAGCCGATTTGCGCTTCCAACGACACCAGACCCGTTTGTAGTTTCGCTCTATTTCGAAGACTTTTATAAGCCGAGAAACTGAATTCTATGCATAGCTAGAGCAGGGATCGAACCCCGGACCTCTAGCACGGCAGTCTAGTGAAGACCACTACCACCACCACTAGACCAACATAATTGCCCGGCAATGAATTCAGTGGGAATGCAGTCTATGGCCATGACATCAAATTCGGTGAAAATTAACTGTTTACTTTTAGAAATTCCTGAAGTACATCAGTCGGTGCTCGATCAACATCAGACCGCGCTGAGAGTCACATTCCTTTATCGGGGAAGATCAGCTGTGAAAGGGGTGTGGATCGTGACCCACTGGAATGGAACGATAACTACCTTTGCTTCCGTGGAAGATGAAGTGACTGTTAGAGG
>JAQIWG010006972.1:0-12773 GCA_034695025.1 Chamaedrilus cognettii
CACCACACATAATGTGTAGGCCTAACTACTGGCATTTATGTGCCACTCCTGTCTATAGCACGCTCGCAGGCAGGCAGATAGGCAGGCAGAGCATTGTCAATTATATAGGGTGATCTTGCTATTAAATGTTAGTATTTGGCTTGTGAAGGTGGATACCATCCGGTGAAGATTGGCGATCTGTTCCACAGCAAGTATCACACCATTCGCAAGCTTGGCTGGGGGCACTTCTCCACAGTCTGGCTCTGCTGGGACCTCATGTTAGTCCTCCATCCAACGGACATTTAAAACTTTAATCTTGGGTGTTTGAACCATATTTTAAATTGTGACTTAATGCTGTTCTATGTTAGAAATCTGATCCCCGTGTTCACCACTGCTGGTAGACTGAACTGGGAGTGTTTAATTGGAGGCAGGAATTGGAGGTTTCTAAAAAAGGTGACATTATGATCAGCATTGGCATATGAAAACTTCACTTATTTGCACCTACATTTAATATCATCTTTAAAAAAGAAGCTTCTTAAGGAAACCGGGGAAAACTCACATTGGTTGACCAGAGATGGTGGATACGAGGATGAGTGCTTGAAGAATTTAGAAGATTTTTAATTTGTTTATGTCTGATTGACTTTATTGCGGCTCTGCCTGCACTTTTAGTCATAAACAAATTATTGTTATAATAGACCTATTTGAAGAATAATTACTATTTATTCTAGTGCATGATTGAATAGATCATTTAAATTGATGTAATGAATAATGAATCCTATGAAAATCGCTGAATATTTTCGGGAGATAAAATAATTGAATTGTCTGCTGTGTCTCAGAAACAAAAGGTTTGTTGCATTAAAAATTGTCAAGAGCGCGCAGCACTACACAGAGTCGGCGCTGGATGAAATACAGCTGCTGCAAATGGCAAGTCATATACATAGTTTCATATGTATGATTTCTTAGTAGAGTTGATCAGTATCTGCTCAGGTAATTTATTTTCTGCAAACAGCATTTGTAGTAATATGTGTGTACTCTTGTAACACTTTTAAAAATGCACAACTCCTGCTAATTTCACTGGTTCTGTAAGGTATAAAAAACTTACTACAGTCTTGGAGCAATAACATTTTGGATTGCGACATTCAACGAATTTTTGAACTGATTCATGCCCAGTGTAGTAATGTGTCGTATTGTTTAGGTGAGAGAGGCGAACGTGCTGAATCCATTTCGGGAGAAGACGGTTCAACTTCTGGATGACTTCAAACTGTCGGGAGTCAACGGAACCCGTATCCTCTCGCGCTCTTCAGTTATTTTATTCGACTTCAATAATTTTATTTAAAATTTCTTTTTCAGTTAATTTTATTTGAACTTCAATATCTAATCGGAATTGTCATATTAGTAATCCAATCACTATGATCGATCAAAAATGTTAAACAATATTCTATGATTCTATTTGTTGAGACTTTCTAGGTTTTTGGATGGTAAAAATATTATGCATGCAAAGAACCTAGGTATAAATTTAACTCGTGTCTGCAAGTATTTAATTTTGATAGCGTATTACTAAGTGGAATACAACTCAGTCTTCATTAACATCTATCTGTAATCCCTGGACATGTGCGTGATGTGTGTATTACTGAGTGCGATGCGCATTAGTTTTCCTTAACACGTGCGTGTCATCCGTAGACGTCTGCATGGTGTTTGAAGTGTTGGGCAGCAACCTCCTCAAGCTGATCATCAATGCTAACTACCAGGGCATTCCCATCAAGCATGTCCGCTCCATCATACGCCAGGTATCGGCGTATGAAACACTGCATCTGTAGTGATTTACAAGCAGAGCTCTTATATATACACTGATAAGCAGAGAATTTTGCTTTGTCGTAGGTAATTCTTACAAAATTATGATGTTTGTTTTCTGAATGAATTCGCATGCTTAATGTTATGCAGTGTACTTTTTTTTTGCACTTTACACTTTTATGTAATGTATGTAAGTGCTGAGTACTGAAAAAAGTGTGTGAATGCAGCAGCATATATCCGTGACCCATGGCAAGCACTGGATGCACTGATGTACGTTTGTTGTGTAGTTTAACTCTGAGTGTGCTTCAGTTCGTGCATTGTAAGCGTGGTGTGTGCTCTGTTTTTGCCATAATTTTCTTGAGCATTTACCATGATCCTTAGGACCTTGACCTACATTGTTTTGTGACCTATATAATGTTCCGTGTGCGTGCAGACGCTGGAGTCGCTGACGTACCTGCACGGCGAGTGCAAGATCATCCACACGGACATCAAGCCGGAGAACATCCTCCTCTGCATCGACGACCACCACGTGCGCCGCCTCGCCAGCGAGGCAGTAGGCTGGCAGCGCGGCGGGCTCGAACACCTCCCCGGGTCCGCCGTCAGTGCCGCGCCCAACGCATGCGTCGACACGACCACCATGTCAAAGAACAAGAAGAAGAAGCTGAAGAAGAAGAAGAAGAAGCAGCAGGAGCTGTTGGAGCAGCAGATGAGGCAGCTGGAGGAACTGAAGCATGCGGGTGGGCGTGGGGTTATGTTGGAGCAATGCCAGTCTTAGGGCCAGTTCTTCAATCTTTAGACAAACTAGAGTGACAACTCAATCAGATAACGTAAATTAGATTTCAGATCTAATTTCTAAACGCTATTATTGGTATATCTAATCGGATCTGAGAATTCAAATAACGCTTGATTGACGGGATAACGGGCCCTCAGTGTTGGTTTAGAGCTTCTGGGTGAAGTGTTGATTGATTCATTCATCTTTGTTTTGAAATGCGTCCAATAATTAAGTTTGATTTGTATGATTTTAATTGTGGTTTTTGATATACGCGTTTAAGTAGTTAAAGTAGTTTGTTTTTTATTTTTAATGATTTTAATCATTGTTAATACGTTTAAATTTTAGCTATTTCTCTTTCAAAGAAAATGTAATACATGTTTTTTTCTCTACTGATTTGTAACAGATGTTTGCTTTTTGCTGGTGGGTTTAATTGAAAATCTGCCTCAAAGTGCTTTCAAGGGTCAGAAATTTTGTAATTATGTGGTTTTCTTCAGTGAAAGAATTTTCTATTTATGGAGATCTGTTATTTGTTTACAAACAGAAAGCAAGGACGCTCCAGTGCCTGTTTCCAACATCTGTAACGGCCACTCGGCCATGTCTGTCACACATGCGACTGCGACTCCAATCTCTTCCACGGACAAATCAAAGCCTGAAGCGAAGGCTTCGATTGTTGAAAAGCAAAACATTGAATTGGCTCTATTGGCTAGCACGGCTTCACAGCCCAGTGGCATCTTGCAGCCAAAGAACGGCTTGAGCCGAGCGGCAGCTGTGACTGATCTCAGGGATGTACTGCCTGCAGTGGTCTGCAATGGCAAGGAGACTGCTTCACTGCTGGATGGCGACGAGGTGCATTATGGGAGCGACGAGGTGCATGATGGGACAGGCTGCGCTGATGTGTCGCGACTTGAGCATCAACTCGAGAACATTGTGACTGGCTCGATAGTGAACGTCCAATCAGACATAGACGTGATGGACAAACTAGAGACTTGTGCGAAGGTTGAAGGTAGCGTGAACCCAAGCTCTCGTGATGAAACAAATACTGGGGCTCAGTTGAATAGTCCAGTTACTGCTGGGTTGGCATCGAATGTATCGCCTGATGCTGGAGTGGTATTGAACGGATCGTTGGGTGCTGGAGTGGGATTGAACGACGAGGTTGCAGATGGCGTCACGCTGATGAGTCCAGATGATGATGTGGTGCGATTGAACGGATCTTTTGGTGCAGCTGTGGGACTGAACGGGTCATTTGATGCAGGGGTGGGATTCAACAGCGATCAGGGTGACGATGATGTTTATGTTGGTGACACGCTTCGTTTCTCTGAGGAGAGACTGATAAGTAAGTCGGAGGTTTCATTGAGGCAGAATACTGGCGAGGGGGTGAATGAGGAGGGGAACAAATCCAATGGCAACAACAATAACGTTGAAGGTTCTCATTGTTCAGCTATTCTAAAAAATAAATGATCTTTTGTTTATGTCGCTAATTAATTATTTCAATTTGTCGTTGAGCGTTTTTGGAAATAATTTTGTTCTTCAGTATCTGCCAGGATCCAATTGTGTCGTCTATAAACGCAACAAGCAGAGATTTGGGATGTAGTTTTATAATCTAGTTTAGTATATTGGCGCATTGGCTAATATCATTTTATAACATTGCTTTAGGCATTGTAGCGATCTTTTGATTTAACTTTGATTGATACTTTATTTGTATTGAAATAGGAAATTTAGAATCT
This sequence comes from Chamaedrilus cognettii, assembly GCA_034695025.1. Classification (NCBI taxonomy): domain Eukaryota; kingdom Metazoa; phylum Annelida; class Clitellata; order Enchytraeida; family Enchytraeidae; genus Chamaedrilus; species Chamaedrilus cognettii. Next base: position 4,267 of record JAQIWG010006972.1, read on the forward strand.
TGATACATCTATTTTTTTCAGGCATTACTATAGCATTTAGATTTTATTATGTTACAGGCTTGCAGCATGATGTTTGAAATATAGCTTTAACGTTTGGCTGCTGTTGTTAGTGAAGCTGAACAAGGTGGATAAGAAGAAGAAGAAGAAAAGTCCCATCAGTGAAGATGAGGATGTGGTGATCAAGCTTGCGGATCTCGGCAATGCCTGCTGGACTGTGAGTCACGATCGTATCCACGTTTTAACACTTTATTATAGAACATCTATAATAGAATGTTCTACTCTTGTTGGCTTTTCACTGCAGTATTTGCTGTCGTATTTTAAAATTACTTATGGTACTGATACTAATTTTAAAACCCTAAACATCATACAATGTGGGGTGGTAGGCGGTGTTTATTTATGTGATTTGTTGTAAAATATACAACAGCAGAAGAAACAAGAGTGAAGTATGCTGGCAAGGTTTCATATTCTATCACTCATTAGATGTTTTCACTCAGCTGCTCTGTGTATGGATCGATGCCGTGATTAGTACGCGGATCATGAGGTATTCATTGTATCAATTTTAACATTACAGTTTTCTAAGGAGTTTTCTTCGATCTAGTAAAAATTAATTGAGAAGGCAGTCATGTTGTGATGGGCTGGACTTAATAGTAACACAGTCACCCTTAGCTAGCTTGACTTATTGTATTAATAACGATCATAGTGACCGTTAACTGGTGTGCATTGGTGCAGTGCTAGCCCTTGCTGTCGGCAGTATAAGCATTGAGCCGTCTCCTGATGTCTGTGTTGTTCTCAGTACCAGCATTTCTCTGAGGACATTCAGACGCGCCAGTACCGCTGCCTCGAGGTGCTGATAGGGGCGGGGTACGGGACCCCCGCTGACATCTGGAGTACAGCCTGCATGGTTGGTCGACCCTGCGCTAGATAGAGAAGGGAAGCATTAAGATATGAGACTAGGTTTTTATTTGTATATAACGCAGACTCAATTTACAGTTAAGCATCAGAGAAAAATCTTAGTTTTAAGAATGCTAATCTTCCGAAAATCGTATCGTTTTGAAAGTGCGCCGTCGCACTCAATCCTAATGGTGTCATGTAGCGTTTGGGGAATGGATTTTGGTTTTTTAGTCATATGACTTGAAGTCATGCGACTTTATATATGTCTTTATGAGTCTATATAGTCATATGACTTTGATATACCGGTACTTTGACTTAAATATAGTTATGCATGAATCTGGCTAAAAATAATATTAACAAGGTTTCAGCTGAGGTATTTTGATGATGGTTGAAGTTTTCGGAATTATGCTGTTTCTAATTATGTCAGGTTTTATTGTAAGCAAAGCTAATGACCTCAGTTTGACCCCCACTGTTGTATGCGCAGGCGTTTGAGCTGGCAACGGGTGACTACATGTTTGACTGCCCCTGCAGCCCGAGGTTCCTAAACTACAAAGAACATGTTTGACCCGCACTGTTAGGTGACCTCATGTTTGACCCCCACCGTTGTGTACATAGGCGTTTGAGCTGGCGACAGGAGACTACATGTTTGACCCGCACTCGGGCGAGGACTACTCGCGCGACGAGGACCACCTCGCCCACATCATCGAGCTGCTCGGGCCCATTCCTCGCTCGCTCGCCCTCAACGGGAAGTACTCCCGCGAGTTCTTCAACAAGCGAGGTGAGCAGGGCGCTGCTTATTTGTCTGATTGTATGGTTTAAGTGTGTTTGAATTAGATTCCTTGATCATCGAAGGAGGTTCCGATTTGTATAATATTCAGATTTGAAGCTACAATGCCGCTAGTTTGTGGTCGCATTGCCTATTAATGCCGTACGACTTCCTAAACTTACTTTAATGTTATGGATTTCATTCTTTTACGTGTTTTATTAGAATTTATGTAATTAATATTTCTCATTTATCAGTTTGCATCTAAAGTTCTAAATGAAAGGTGTTAACTAGAGAATGCAAAAGTTAAATGTAAATGGTTCATAGCTTGATGCTATGTGAACAAAGTTAATTTTGAAATAAGTCATTAGTTAGAGAATTGCTGTGTGCAGGGGAGCTGCGTCATCTCATCGACCTCAAACCTTGGAACCTTTTGTTGTTTAACAGATTTGATTGGAGTTTATCGAATTAGTATTTGTAATATATCTCTTTGCATTCATGTGTTAGAGTCCTTAGTTCGAGAATTGCTGTCTGCAGGTGAGTTGCGTCACATCACGGGCCTCAAGCCATGGAACCTTGTTGACGTCTTGGTCGACAAGTACGGCTGGGCCGAGGACGCCGCGCTCAGCTTTGCAGAGTTCCTCATACCGATGCTCGCGTACGACCCGAACCGACGCGCCACTGCCGATGAGTGTCTTAACCATCCGTGGCTTGCCGGCGACTGATTGGTCGTAGAGGGTTTGGTCTTAGAGGGCTTGGACGTAGAGGGTTGGGATGGTGGACCTAGGGTATGAACAGAGAGAGCCACACGTTCTAGTGCGGGTTTTAGGGTGTTGTTCATTTGAAAGTTTCTCAGAATTTTTGTTCACATTTTGGTACTATGTATCGAAGGTCTTTTCAGTGTGAATATTTAATATTGAGCGAGTGGTACTGTGGCGCAATGTGTTTGGGTGCTTTGTGATTTTGCAGGCCCCCCCCTCCTAAGAAGTGTGACCTTCCTAAATTTGCTGAGAGTTAAGACTGGAGATATGAAATGAAAGGAATAGTGAATTATGAAGGTTGGTTTTCAGTCTTGTTTATTAGTGTGCTGTGACTGAGATGGGTAACATGATTTACTCTGTTTTGCAGCTATTTTTCCAAATAATTGATATATATATGTATTTTTGGGTGCTGTTAATTAAATGGTTGAATTTAATCAAAGTTGATATTCCATTAAATCCTACTTTTTGTTAAATTGTAATCTTAGTATTATAACTCAAATTCATATTAGTATTAATAGTTAATGAAGCATTTATCAATTGATTATTCTAAGAAGATTGTTTACAAATATCAAAGCATTCTGTCTGGTTTTGATCCAATTCTCTTTCTGATCCACAAAGAACTGAAGATCAGCAGTGAAAAGAATGATGTTTTGAAAACAATTAGGCATTATATGTTTTAGTAACTTTGTTGCATGATTTTTAAAATAGCAGTCTATTTATGAAGATTTTTTCCATCATATTGCTATCATGCATTTATCAACCATTTTATTAGATTTCTTTAATTATGATATATCATCCCTTTTCTGAGCCATATGAATAGCATTGAGCACTAGATGTATATAGTGTGATTATCACATTTGATATTGAGGATATTGGTGAACGTTTGACTTTAGTTAACTTTTTGATTTTATTGTGTGGTTGCCAGCTGCTGCGCAGGCTTTTTATACACTATCGCTTAGACGTGTGTGCTGTGAAATGAAATGCAATTTAACTAATACTTTTTGCACTTTATCGATCGTTATAATACGACATCAATTCATGTATCAATATTCTCCCTGCACTAGTGGATTACTGTAAAACATGAAAATTTAGCTGCATGTTATTTTATGTTTATTTTTCCTTTTAGAAATTTAGCTGTGCTTAATTTTCAATTTTTTTTTAGGTCTTCTCATTATATAGGCCAATTATGTTCTGCAGCTTTGTATGCGCGTGTAATTTTCGCGAGTTGTACCAATTTGCGAAATTCGCCGCAATTACATGCATGCGAAAATTTCATGCTTTTCTGTAACTTACGTTATTGACCTTAATATTGTTCTATTTGGTGTTTCAGCGATGTAGAAATACAATTGACACCAGTACAGCTATTAGTCCTGGCTACCTTTTCATATCACGCTTTCTTTTACGATTTCTTTCAAGACGGCTAAATGTATGGTTTGTTGATGTCTACAGTATTTAAACTTCGAGCGTTCTGGAGTGCATAAAGCTTCCAGCATCTGTCTGAATGTTGGATTTCTGACTGGTAGTGTTAATTGTTTATTATAGGCAGCTCTCGTTCGAAAATGGTTTCACATATATTTGGTCATCTTACAGCTAGCATGTAGTGTGAAACTAATGCAGAGTCATGATGACGTCGCAGGCGTATGCTTATGCTGGGCCCCACAGGGCCCGGCTGGCCCCATAGGTCCGCCTTTGAGAGGGTGTGGCAGTGAGTGTGTCTCATTGAGCTAAATTTTGACTAGTGATGTCACATGCAAGATCTCAACTTTAGGTGCATTTAGAAGAATTTAATATTTTTATGCTCTGTTTTAAAAATCTTGCCCATTGCAGCTAAAAGGCATTCGTTGACATGTGATGTATTACTACAAGTTCACAACTCTTGTCCTTACGCTGTATTTTTCACCAACATGATTTGTTGACATTAATTATTGACTTCTAATAATAATTGTTATCATGGCATGTCTGTGTTGTTTGTTTCTTTATCATTAACTGCTATGTATGTATGTATGTATGTATGTATGTATGTATGTATGTATGTATGTATGCACTTGTGAAGCACCAAAAATATGTTGTGCCAACGGAGATGAAAAAACATCGTTTTATTGAATTGTATATGTGAAGGAGAAATGCAACAGACTACACAGAATGCGGCTTTAAAGAAATTAGTTTAGCAACTGGTAACTAGAGTTTAGGCAAAATTTTGGTCTACATGCCAGTATCTAGTGAAATAAGCCTATGGATGCCGATTTTGCTTCAATTTTGGTGAACAAAACAATAATGAGATTAGGGTTTAGATTAGGTCCATTTGATTTTAACCCGTACTAAAAGTCTCCTGCCGGTAAAATCTATCGCCTGACCTCTTTAAACCCAATCCTTGCCTCCAAGTATGCCACGAGCCTGTCGGTCAAGGTCATTGAGACCCGGGCGAAAGCTTGATTGGTTCCTTTCAAAGTTCACAAACAACCAAATAGGTCTACCTGAGAACTCTGCGTTTGCTTATTGGCTGAAGGCTGTCGACCAATTTGGTTACAGACGCATACAGATGGCGTGTTTTGCGGTGGAATGGGTCTATAGTAGATGAATGCAGTCCGTGGTTAGGCAACTAGGGGCCTACAGCTGACTCCGGACAGGGCAGGCCTAACAGCTGACCCCCAGGGCCTAACAGCTGACCCCCAGGGCCTAACACGAGGATTTATTGATCACCCCCGTTCTACTTCAGTTGTCAGGCTCAAGTCGCGCCTAATATCAGGTAAAATACTAGTACATATGGTGTTTATGTACTCACATCACTGCCACATTGAGTAGGCCTACGCACTTGACGGCGGGGAGGGAGGGGGGGCTTTGATAAGTTAGAGGGCGTACGAGGGGGGGGGTCATTTGGTTAATCTTTACGTTTTGACGCAATGGTAACTTTTCCATCTCCGACAACAGGTCGGAGCACACCTCGAACACAGGTTCACAGGTACCTGTGTTCGAGGTATGACTTTTACCATTACAAACGTTGAAAATCGGTAGAACTCATCCAGAGACGCGTGAGACCTTACATTTAACTCCTCGACGCGCGCAACTACACGCGAATACAGGTAGCTACCTGTTGTCAGAGATGGAAAAGTTACCATTGGGTCAAAACGTAAAGATTAACCGGTTATTTTTTATGTTAGATTTATTTCTTTTTTTAACTTGATTCTGTGGCCAGCCTTTAGTGTAGCAATGGAAAATTATATAATGCATAAAAACTTTCGAGTACCGTACCGTACGTAGTTCGGATAAGGATTGAAATGAGCTCTTTAACTGCCGATTGCTCAACCTCGATTTAAGTTCGATTTAGTTTGGTGGTCCGAATTAACCAATCAAATTATTCGCTACAATACTCTCATAGATAGATAGATCTTCACTGGCTAAATCGGTCTAACAATTAAATCGCACTTAAATCGAGGTCCAGCAACCAGCAGTTAATGAGTAGCTGGAGATGGAGAATATTTCTCTAACGGTTAGTTGCTAGACTTCGATTTGAAAATATGCTAAATCGCACCTTACTCAAGCTGCAACATGGGCTAAACTTAAATTTTTGGGTTGCTCGACGATTTTCCTCGGTTTAAGTGCGATTTAGCAAATGTACATGAATATCGCTGGTCTTTATTAGCGCTCCAGAAGGCCCTAATCGTGTTAATATGTGTCAATAGTGGTGAGTGTTCAATGATATCGTGAAGATTTGAATCCTGAAACGTAACTGGATTTCCGATGTTTTGGCCGTTAAGTCGCACTTCAAATTGCAGAAATGTGCAATTTTAAAAATTAATTTTCAGATTGCTAAATCGCACTTCAAATCGAGGTCCAGCAAACAGAAAAATTTAGTTAAATTGGACTGTCACTAAATAATAAATTGTATGTAAAATTAAATTGTAATAAATCGCACTCAAATCGAAGTCTAGCAACTAGTCGTAATAGCTAGCCTAAGCTAAGGGCGCGATTTGGCCAATGGTGACTTAATTAGAGTCGGGTCCAGTTAACGTTATAGTGCATAGGAATACGTTCTACTTCAAATCATTTAAATTGTATAAAATAAAATAACAGTTATCTTGTGAGTAATTTGCTTTGAATTGAGTGAAAATTTGCTAGATTACGGCTGCTTTTATTTGTTTTTATGCTGATTTATTTATATTAATTGCTTATTGGTAGGAGCATTATTCTTATGCTTCTAATGATAAACTGAAGCCAAGCGTACCAAGCTCTCTCTGGGTCAAAGTACCTAGCACCGATGGTGGTTTACGTTCTTGATCTTCTCATTTGGATAACTTGTGGATCCATTTTGCATTACCGATAGTTACAAGATTGTGTGAATAGTGAATGTTACATGCATATTATAGCTTACATGGAAATCTTCTCAAGAAACAAAACACATCACATGTTTCGTAATAAATAGAGTTTGTTGAATAACAATCTATTGAACTCAAATACATGACGTTGTTGTGGACGACCTGATTATGATATTAAATGGTCATACTTAAGTATACTTTACTTTACTTAAGTATGCTTTACTTTACTTAAGCATACTTTACTTTACTTAAGCATACTTTACTTTACTTAAGTATACTTCACGTTGATTGCTAAGGTAGCATCAGTTGCAAGAACTTTTGAATATTTTTTGATGTTGTAAACCTTACGATATGAGATAAAATGAGATTTTATGATAAAATAAAGGAGTGAATTGGTTAAATATTACTGCATGTATGTACGTGCAAGTGCAAGCAAAATCGTGCAAGATGACTCACACTTGAATAACTTATATCACTTGTTCAGTACACACATCTAGTAAATAAGAAATGCTACCATAGAACTTTTTTGGTTACCTAGAAACATGCTCTAGCCTGTAAGTCTGTAAGAAATCAGACTCAGACATTTATCTGGTCATCTAGGCTGCAAATCTGCACCATTCTGCAGTGCCATGATTGCTGTATGATATCAAGTCCTATTTATAGATCCTGTCTGTGCACTGTGCAGTGACATTGTCTGACCTAGGCAGGTGATCACGCGCTGACCTTGTGCTGCTATTCAGCGCATCTAGTGCTGTTGGGTTTAGCAGGCTATTGATTGCATTCTAGTTTAGTCTGGCCGCTGTGTATTCTGTCGTTTGTGTCTATTAATGAATCGTTATTTGCAATATCTACTGTATACACGCAATGGTGCAGCTGCTGTGTACTAGTGTGTAGTATTAAAAATTTGAATGATATGTGGCTGACTGATCGATAGTATTGTAGCATTTATGTGAACACCACCATATTGATACAAATGTAGTAAGTAGATGGTTAGGTAGATGGTTTACTCAATCACATCTATCTTTCATTTTTACTTATTTGACTAGTTACACATTGTGCACGATTGATATAAAGTACCATTGAAATAGATTTGTGATTGTGCTGAAACGGCAATGAAGAAGTTTATCAGTCTAAAAACTAGGGTAATGATCCAAATCAGCTTGTTTCTCCCAAAGAACAGACCATTTGATGTCTTTTGGCGATTCTGGGTATCAAACCAACATCATTAAAATTTGACATGTTATGTAAACATCTACTGTAAGCTGTTCTGTGATGCTGTGCATTGCAGTGGAGGCTATTGAGATATGTAACCCCTTACTGGTAGCGGTTGCGGAAATATCATGCATGCCGTGTACATGTATATCATTGTGAACTGTAGCGTGCTACTTACTGACTTGAGGTCTCAGTCTTTGGACCAGGCGCCATGGGCAGTAACTAGGTTGAGGCGCTTAGAGGCTGCCCCTAGCCTTGCTCTTGGTCTGAACTGTGGGTGTAAGTCTGTCTGCTAATAAGATCACTGATTGCTTGTGTGTACCGTGGTAGTATAGCTGGTGATAGTTTGATTGGCCACGCGGTCGCACAGGTCAAACAAAACAAAATCAATGTGTTTAGTAAATGCTGAGTAAATGAAGAAGTTGTATGCTGTACATGCAGAGGCTATAGCAGTGAGATATGTTGTTTACATTTAGACATCTACACACTTAGAATTAAAGCAAATGATGTTTTTTCCAACTCGTTTTCATATCATACCAGTATTTTTGCTGTGCTGTAACAATATAT
>JAQIWG010006973.1:0-12770 GCA_034695025.1 Chamaedrilus cognettii
CATACACCATACACCATACACCATACACCATACACCATACACCATACACCATACACCATACACCATACACCATACACCATACACTATACACTATACAGTATACATGTACACTATACACTATATACTATACACTGACACACTATACACTATACACTGTACACAGGCTATAGCGGCTAAAGAGAATTATTTTGTAATAAATGAATGTCATACGCCAAGTTATGCGACTCGTGTCAATTATTGACAGATAAAATTTCAGTTAATAGGCTCAGGTTAGATTACGGATAAATTTTAAGAAATACAAAAAATTGAATTGTAGAGAATTTGTCTTGTATAAAAAAGATTAGCCAAAAAACTGTGAGGAAAATACTATATAATGAATAATAAAAATAGAATCACATTTCGTACAACGTATATGAGGATTGACCGGATTTCCCTCATCCCCCCCCCCTCACTCCCCCTCCCTCGTGGTCACGCGGCCCTTTCTGAAAAGCAGCATCTCCAGTTCTCCGCGTCGGTCGCCGATCCGTAATTACAAAAGTGGCTTACGTTGTCAGCGCTGAAAGGCACACCTCAGCCCGGAGCTGCGCGCTGTATAACACAGCGCAGCGGGTTGCGTTTTGTGACAACGCGACCCACCCGTTTTGTCACGCCGTGCGCATCTATCATTTTGTCTCGTCATGTTTTGTCTTGTTTTTACGCGGAGACGGTTGCATGCTGACATGAACGCAGCGCATAGATCTTGTTCTGGTTGTTTATAGACGCAGCTCGTAACATAGATGGTACGCGTCTCGTATGTGAAGGTTGTCAGCGTATTTGTTTGAGAGCGATGCCGGATTTCCACTCACCGCTCGCCGCTGGCAGCCGATTTCGCTACCAACGACACCAGACCCGTTTATAGTCCCGCTCTAGTTAGGAGACTTTGACAAGCCGAGAAATTGAATTCTCTGTATAGCTCGAGCGGGGATCGAACCCCGGACCTCTAGCACAGCAGTCCAGTGAGTTACCACTAGATCACACAGGCTAGTCGCAGCGCATTTAACAGATGCTGATGCGCTTATTAAGAAGCAGAGCAGCTGCTGCGGCACAGTTGCAGCAGCATTAGCGGAGCAGAAGCAACAGCAGCTGCACATCCGCAGCAACTGTAGGCCTGCAGCAGCGTGTGAGAGTTAGGGTCTTTTTCAACTATGCAGATTTTGCATGCAACCGTGTTAGGGCGGACGCCGACCGTTGTCATGAGTCATGACAACGATTTCCTTAACTGGGTTTCACGCACGGCTTGTTCCTTAACTGGGTTTCATGCACGGCTTGCATGAAACCCAGTTAAGGACATTTTACATTGTAATTTTCTTAAAATGGTTGCATGCAGAATTGCATGCAAAATATGCATCGCGGAAAGGAGGCCTTAGCTGTATGAATAGCGCCACGATCTGCTGCAATGAAACATTGAAGCACGCGGAAGAAGGGATAGAAAAGAAATGACGTCTTCGGACGCTTGACGTTCTTCTACTTGCGAATTGCACACATGCAAAATGAAAACTACATGTAGGCCTAATAATTATGAATAAGATAATCGTGCATGCCATGAAATCAATAAAATGTATAATTATGTAAGGTCTGAGGCTGAGATATTGACAACATTTTGTCTCTATTTAAATTTCACAGTGATAGGATGCGCTCAATCTTCACAGCTAGTTTGATTTAGTTTCATATATTTATTGCCCCGGTACCTAATTGAGGCAGCGGCACGGACTCCGCAGGAGGTCGCATGACGAGATCTAATAGACCACAGTTCTCGAACTGTGGTCTATATACATAATCAACGGGTCATCGTTGATTGAAACGCAATTGAAACATCATCAAGTGGATACTTGGTGAATACCATCAGTCGTTGGTCGTTATAAATTCTATCGAACTCCCACTGATAATGCTGTTGAGGCTCTTCTTGATCGAGTTACAATGCAGGCTGCAGCGCGCGGCTCCACGGTCGTGATCTGTTTCAGACCGGCTCCTGTTCATTGACGAGACCGGTCTGTACAGGTTATGTCGACGTGCGTAGTGGCGATCGGGAACAAACAAATTTTGAGATCTACATGGGAGGGGGGATGGTAATAGTCGCAGGGTAATACGTGGGGGATGATGGGATAACTCATGAGTGACGGGAGAGTGAAAAATACCCTCATCGGCAGATATAAGAGGAGCCAGTCGCGCCAATGCATGCGTGTTTTGAAAATGCAACAAATAGAGCGGCTTTGCTATTAATAGCTTTGGCCTAACTCTAATCGTAACGAACTGCACCTGACTAACCCAAACTAGCCTTAAGTAGGCTAATTGTGTTATGAATAGAATTCGTTTGTACTTTCAAACGGCGCTAGTAGGATAGATGGCAGACTCGTCGCTGCAGTGTCGGTGCGGCGGTGCCCTGCGGCGCCGCGAGCAGAGCCTTGCGTAACTGCACACGGCTTGACGCGCGCTCGTCGACTGGAGCGCCGCCGAGCCAGTTAACCGGCTGGGAGGAGTCTATCGCGCACGTACGATGTGTAGCGGCGTGTTCGAGAGACACGGAAACTAAGCCTTAGTTATACACGCGATAGTAGTCTGTAATAGTATAGGTTTGGTTACGAGATACAGATTAGGTAGAGCCTTTGAGTGCATTATTACAGTTGTAAAGCATCCCAATATCATTCTGTGACAACACATTACGCGAATGTGGATAGAACATTGTTTAGGTAGTAGGCCTAGTTGATGATACTATACGACAGGACGGATTAGGTTAGGCCGATGATTCAGGGACCTTCTGTTGGATTGAAGATTTATGCCTAAGCTGTGGTTAGGATTAGGATTAAGGCCGGGGTTGCATGGATAGATCACTGTTAGCGACGAATGAGGCAATGTCGTGGGCCAAATTTGGAGCGAAATAAGTGCACGTGCGCTCACTCAACAAGGTGCTATCACAATGAGTGACGCTACAAAGTACTAAGTAGACCGAGCATAGAGCAACAGTCGCGAGTTTAGTGTTTTCTTCTTCCTATCCGTCAACACGCTGTCCAGTTGGCACCCGACGCAAGTAGCACTCTAGCTACGTGGTCACTTGTCACATGACATCATGCTGTCACTGCGCCTCGATAAAAAGAGCCTCGCTCCGCGGCGTTGCATCATGTTTTGCGATTAATTTGAAAGTTGTCCGGCGCACTGCACTTGAGCAGACGGCCGAGTAATCGATCGAGTCTGGTCGTTAACACAAGAGTGTATCGGGCTAGATCGTCGCTCTGTGTAATGGAGCGACCCATACACTGATCACTTGGCGACGTATTTACGATGATGTCAAGCACGCTGCTAAATGAACGCCTGGCTGACAGAACAGTAAAGTTCAATACATATAAAATACATGTAATTGAACTTCGCCCGGCAATATTCAATTTTTCCGCCGTGAGTGGAGCGTAAACGGTACGACTAAAATTGCCATAAGTAGTGGATATCTGATCATAGGCGTACGTTGTATTGGTAGGCTATCTGTAGGCCTTTATCATAAATACCCACACTTGTTTTGCGCCTGCCTTTCCTAGGCGCATATATTTCTGAATAAATGGCCGATGATAGCCCATATGCGAGATACTGCCAGGTCTAGACTACATAGAAAGTCAAACTGAACCTGGATTATCATTGAGTTGCTATAATAGAAAGTTAGTTGACTCTTCATCTGACGTCACACGGTAGACCCTCCCACAATGCTATTCCCCGCTCACCCCCCAGACCTCGACCAATCGCGTTCGCTGGACCGCTTCTGTCGCCACCTGGCGCCCCTCTTTCTCATCGCCTTTCTCTCCTATTGGCTCGCGCTCTTCCTACGTCACGAGTGGACCCGGACCAGTCTACTTCTGCTCCTCGGGGGGTGTCTGGCAGGGGAAACTGTCGCGCAGGTCCTCCTCCTGCCTCCCAGAGACCACGCTAACACCCCCACGCAAGTCTCAGACCCAGCGTCCAAGCCAGGGCTGGGTCACTTGGGTGTTGATCTCTGCGGGGAGGCGTACACCCCCGGGACCCTCACCCCTGACCTGGACGACCCTCGAGGTGTGGATCAGCTAGCCCTGACGGTCGTCGTGCTGATATTTGCATCGGCGGCGAGTCTCTTCTCGTCTCTGGGGGCGCGCAGGAGCGCGGCGGTTTTGGGGCTGGTGGGGGCAGCACGCTGGCTCGTCTGCGCACACTTGGACGCTGTGAGTCCCTGTGCGAGGCCGCTCGTCGGGTACCTCTGTGCGGCAGTGGCGATCGTCTGCGCGCAGCGGACAGAGGCCTTCCTCACACAGGCACGCTGCCGTCTGGACTTAGCGTTTGTTTAATGGGGTCTTCATCCTTCATGCATTTGGTGATTGATTTGAAGTTCTAGGCGTATGCATGTGGCCGGTGGTGCTTGGTTTTTCGTGAAGTTATGGTTATGGCAGTGTTTGTGTATAGAAGTAGGTATAAGCCTACCGCCTATATAGGGCGGTGTTTGGTATATAATATCGAAGATTATAGAAATTTATATTTCCATCTTTCAAATAAAATCAATATTTAATCAATTATTTGTAGTCTTACGACAGCTGGAACGGCTTGGTGGTGAAGGAGTGTCCCATTACTATTGCACTCTCTCGCATTCATTAATTGTCTTTTAAATTACGTCAAATACGGTAATTTATTTCATAAACCCCTGTCAAAAGAAGGAAACAAGTTCCATTGTATGATGTATTCACCTGGATACTATTTGTCTGCATTTCACATCACACCTTGTTGCTTTGACGCAATCAACTCATCCCATTGGTCGTTTCACACAGGACCACGTCACAGAAGCCAGCAGTAACCCGATCCTCCTCCGTCCTTCACCCGCCACCGCTCAGCCCCCTCCGAGGGAGAACAGCCCCTCACCGCGGCCCAGCCCCACCCGAGGCAGCCCCAACACCACCCGAGCGTGTTCGCCTCAGAGCAAGCGGCGCCGCGCCAGCCTCCAGCAGGGCTCGGGGCCTCATGGGCCCGGGGGGTGGACGTCCCTGGGGGGTGCAGGTTCCTTCGGAGGGGGGGCCGGTCACCGCGGGGGAGGGGGGGAGGGGAGGAATTATCTGGCGACGATTGAGCGGAGGATATCACTGCCGACCGTGATTCACAAGGCTCAGGTGAGTTAGTTAATAAAAATTGCCAGGATAAAAACCCAGGATTAGTTTGTGGGGGGGGGAGGGGAGGGTGTGATCATGGATGTTTTCTGGTTTCTATTCTTGGCCTAAGTATAGTGGGTCAAACTTTTAATCGACAACACGTACATATACATGATGTACTTTAGCGGGATAGGGGAGAAGCTGTCTCGTCAAAACTAATGCTTTTTTGTATTCAGATCAAACTAACTACATTTAGCCTATAATTTTCAGCATCAATATTATTGAGAAGAGTCCAAAGACTCAATAAACTATTAATCTTTTCATGCCGCATTGTTACATTTGCATAATTTTTGTCAACATTTTTCTACGACTCATTTCTCCGTGTTGGCGGGGGGGGGAAGCTGGACCCGCCAACCCCTCCCCCCCCCTGGATCCACTTTGAATATTGTGAGATGACGGTGATTATGTAAAACACACGCGATCCGCTCGTAATGGCATTTGCTCAGGTGCATTTCTGATAACGGCCGTAGATCAATGATGGCGATGAGTTGTTTGACTTTGCTGAATCTTCACAGTCATAATTATAAATCTTTTATTTGTCGCGCCCGGTTTGATTTGCATGGTTGGTGGAACCGCCCCACTTTTCATTTTAAAGCTGGGACCTATTTTCTAATGAGATATTGTACGAATATCCGAGTATTTTAAAGAAATTCATGGAATAGACCACCCCTCCATGCAGTTAGTTTACAACAAATCGGTCCCTGTCGTCAGGTGAGCAGATTATGCATCATATGACAAGAACGCACATAAATTGTAAAATATTTGAAACGTCCCTTCTTCTGAACGTATCCATGCTTTCGCAACACTCGATACAAAATACAGAATGCGGCTTATCAAGTTGTTTGTCACACAATTATTCAAGATGTTCTGCTGTTAGAGACTTAGAGCATGCAGGTATACGTAACAGGTAATACGGCTACATTCGCTTTCATTTGTTTCATCCAGCTAGTACGAGACATGTTGACTTTTAACGCGCCCTACTTTTTAATTCATTTCATCTTTTGCAATAATGCACGTTTGATTTGGAGCATTGACCATGATCTTTAATGACCTATTTCGCAACGTCTTTCGCATGTGTTTACTTCGAGAGTAAGACTTAGTATTCTATATGCAGTGCTTTCTGAGATAAGATTATAGGCCCACAGATGGCTTGAGTAATTGGCGCTCTACGATGCAAACGTTGATGCTAAATCTGCCATCTTCATTCCTCAAGCCCAGTGCGTGACAGCAACTCCTTTATTGAGTTTCATCCAATCTTGGCGCTGTATTGTTTCTCAGAATTATAAATTCCAATAGAAAGCACGACGCAATAACGCAATGTTATATAGCTGCTCGTGCAAAAGGCTTCGTTAACTCTCCATCGATGGTCGATCGGCTTGTCTGCTCATTTTATCCCACTTTTGAGGCCCTCTATGGACGCTAGCTGAATCAAAAGGGCCGCAGCTTAATTATCGGATAACGAGCGTTTGTGTGTTGTGGGCGCTCTTGACAACTGGACCACTGTCCAGTATCGACCTCCATTATACCCCTCCCCTTCCGCAACGGCTGTGGTTCTATGGCTGCATGGTCTACATGATTCAGTCCCCCCCTCCTTTCTCCTCTAAACTGTTGTTTCAATCGATCGTCGCCGCGTACATGCAGGGACGAATGCTGGATGGATGGTGCAGCACAAAAAAGGAAAGCTTGAGAGTTTCTGGTTGAACCCAGTTTGTCATTATGAATCAGATATGGTTTCTTATAGACCCTTGTCGTTATGAAAAAGACGAGGTTTCTATCGTACTGATTTTTGTCAATATGCTCAGCGATATTTTTTTTCTGAAGATGAAGATATACAAAAACTTCTCACTTAGTGTGCAACAAGAAAGACGACTGTGCAGTATAGAAAATTGGAAAATGTTGAGTGGGAATCTTAAAGGTAAAAAATGCAAAATTGTAACTGATATTATTTTTTCCTTTAGCACACCCCACCGGCCCCAGTCGCTCAGCTGTACAAAATGTACGATTGTAGCATTTCCTTGAAATACGCTCAGCATAGCGCATATTTTAAGACCCACCCTTCCGCCTCAATTCTCGCCGCCTCTCGACACAAATAAAAAACGTCTTTTATCTCTCACGTCTCGACGCGACAGCAGGGTGTATCCAGAGTTGTGTTCTCTCCCCGACCTATGACCTCGTCTCCAGTCCACTGGAATGCAGCCAATCGGACTGCGAAACGACTTTAAACTAGCTATATTGCTGATGTCTGAGAAAGTCTTCGCTTGCAATTTGTTTAAGAAGTGTAAAAAAGCTGTGTCGGGAAGTGTACCAAATTTTTAAATCTCAAAAGAATAATAAGATTGGTTGAAAGTCTTCAATTATTATCACTCAGTTGACAACAAAATTCGAGTAAGAAGACATACATAGCCTACAAGCTGTTATTTGACTGTGTAGGCTGGGCTACAGGCTACTGTCATTTATTTGTTGTAAGTTTGATTTGCGATACAACACACTGATAAACAACATTGAATATGGTTCCTACTTCCGGTTTTGCCATAATTTACAATCTTCTAACGAAAGATCAATGCGGGCAGGGACATTTAGTCCATTATATGGACAAATTTTAATTAAGACGGTTCTAATAATCCACGGCTGGAACAGGCAGCGCGCCGCGGCGCGCACACACGGCCGCGCCAAAGTGTGCAGACTGGATATGAGGCCGTGAGACAATAGTTCTGTGCCAAATAGCCTAGGGACGTGGGATCCGCTGTGTGTAATAGTCGCACGTGTACGACGTGATGTTGAAGACGGAAGAGCCTGATCAACGCGTGAGACTGAGGCGTGCCTGCTTGAAGCAGCCGTAGAAAAGCGCGGGCTAACGTGCCTGCTTGGGGCAGTCGTAGTAAGGCGCGAGCTGACGTGCCTACTTGGAGCAGCCTTAGTAAGGCGTGGGAGCATTCCCAGTCCCGTAGCGTGACCGTTCTCAGCGGGGGGGGGAGGGGGAGGGTGAGCACTGGCAGATATTTTAGCAGGGGGCAGACAGCATAGGCTAATGTGAATTTTATGAGTACAGGGGGGGGGGGCAGAGCCTCACTGCTCCCCTGTCCCCCTACACGCTACAGCCTGAGTGTTCCTGTATATGGAAGATGAAGAGATGAAGACGCATGATTCTGTCAACGTCTAGCTGTAGAGTCCTTATGAAGGAGTGAAGCACCGCAGTACACGGCGGGATAAAAGCGTCGTTCTTGCCTCGATAGCGGCACGGTATGAAATGCGCGACAGCTTATTGAGGTTTAGAAATGTGGTAGGCTGCAGACTTGCGTAGCACGTTGCATGTCATAGACGCACGAGGGTCGGGATTTAAGGATTTCTGACTTTATTGCATTAATCCTGCTGTATGCGAGCAGATTGGTCAGACGACACGGATGTAAAGGCTGGAAGTTAAAAGTGTCGATGCCGAATGCTTTCACCGTTTCACCAGCCATACGCAACAGAAGTTGCGATTGAATTTTGTTATCAGGCTACGATATAAAGTTGTATTCAAGCCATAGCGATACAGAACATTCTTCCTCATTGCCAAATCGTTTACTGATAGTGTATTGCGTCGTGCTGAATTGCGAAGCTGACGTCTATCAAACGAGTTTCAATATTAAACTCAATTGCTGCGCCATAAAGTATTGTTGTCTGACTGTGTCTGCAAACACCAGCTATTAATTATTTATCAACTGCAGTGAAGTGCTAATATAAATCTATGAGCATCAATAGCTTAATGACGCTGTTCTAAGCCAGCCGTATTAAGGGCTGAATGCACTGCCGAGGTCAGTGAGTCTCACTACAGTGACATTCTAGCCTATATAGGCTTACACCGTAACAGTTAATTTCTTCGTAAGACTGTTACGATTCTGTTAATAAATGAGGATCTATTTCGTGCGTTTAGGTTAGCGAGAGTGGTGATTTTCCTGTCCGAATTTGTGCAACGATGCGTCTGATATTTCTGGGAAGGGTGTCTTCACTTTTTGTGCTGCGGGTGCCTGGTTGCGTAGTAAAGGCTATCTTGTCGCGGTATCTGCTGATTAGGCGTTGTTGTACTGCGTTCTCAACCACGTTCTCAAGTTGCCGACAGGCGACAAAACTGACGTCAAACGTATTACACGTTGATCACGAATCTGTACCTATAACTATACAGCCGCGGCGCTCGACTACACACTTGTATACAGTATACACTATACATCGCTGCTGGCCGTAGGGCGCGCAATTTGCGTTCGTCTAACTCGTTTAAATCAATTTTACGTCGACCGGACTGCAGAGTCTGTTATCTATGTACTCTGCGTGCGCTAAAGCTTTTCAAGGGGGACGGCTTTAACTTGCTTTGAGAAAATAGGAACGAAGATGGATGGGATTTATTGAACACCCAGCGCTTTGTATTTTCTCGAACAACTCATCACAAGTGAGAAGGTAGTCTTTATACAGACCAAATCTTTATACAGACCAAACCCGTGCGTTGTCAATCCAATTTACTTCACAAAATGACAGTATTGACCCTACACTGCCGCGTTAGAGGGAGTTGTTTCGAAACGTAGAGTGGGAATCGACCCCTCTTGGCTCCAGCTTTAAAGGAGGGATTTTCAAATTGATTAGGAGAAGAATTCCGCGGCCTCGCCCTTAGAGTGAACGCCGTCAATAAACGGTGAAGTAGAGACGCGTGTGCATAGTATTCTGGTCTAACTGCAGCGGCAGCGCCCAACGTAATGACATAATGGCTCTGCATCTGTTGGTGTCAATACTCCGTCCAGGGCATAAAAGCATAGCCGTTACCACCTAGGAAACAAGGGACTCTCTTGTCAGGTTTTGGCCAGGGGGACGCAATGGTTTTTTCCCCCGCGTAGAATTTGAGGAAGGAAAATACGCTATGCATATGCTCCAATTGTTCTTGCGAGTGCCCCCCCCCCTCGCCTCCCCCCCATCCTGTCCGCCGGTCGTGAATTTTCTGGTAGCGTTCAGGCATAAAAGCTTATCTGGCGCGATCCCCCAAGATTTTGAAGCGTCATTGAGCCACGGTAAAAAGCACGATAGAAGCTTGAGCAAGGCAGAGGTTTATTTCCATTGTAGATTTATAATGCATGAATTGGTATTTTCGACGCACTCCACTGATTTTTCATAATTCCATCAAAACTATGTCTTATTTTGATAACTATTAAAATGACGACGGTATTGCCAGTGGCCCATTGTTCAATGTTGTCGGATTACTTTCCGACCCAAGGGCGGCGCATTAATTGTTGAATGTTGACGGACTACTTTCAGACCTGAGCCGCTTTACGACAAGACTAGTAGCCTCGCTCTTGTATCGGGTCCAGATTCAACAGGTTGCGCTTTCAACCGGCTAATTCCTGATATCCGCCCAGAGGGGGGGAGGGGTCCCAGGCTCGAGCCTATAGGCTGGCTGCGTCACGGGGTGATTACGTTGTGGAATTTGGATCAAAAAGATAATGACTTTGTGTTAGATGGCCGTAGGCCTGCTGTTCAACAACTGGTGCATGCTATAGCAAACATGCGTAGAGATTGAAGACGTTGTAAGCATTGCAAGACGCTAACAATCTCCGATCCCCGATGAGGCATTGGGATACTAAAACGGACATTAATAATTATTTTTATTTATTTGCCGTTCTAAAGTCGCTTTTGCTCAAAATATCTTTCCTTGCTTTGGCAAAGTTGAACTAATTTTCAAGGACATTTGATCAACGCAGCAGTTAATGTTGGCCTCTCGAAGTAAACACCGCACTAGGCTATTGCTATCGATCACCACTCGGCGACTGACGATAAAATAGTTAGCGCGTTGAAGTATTTTTTCGAATCATCCTAAGTTAAATCGTCAGCAGTCAACAAACCTAATTATTGACAGCATCAATAAATCGTTTAGCTGTAGGTCCGAATAGTTATTGTCTGGATCGCAGTGACAAGCAGTCGTTGCAGAAACGTAACGCGTAGCGTGCCTGATTAGGCCACCATTGAAAACTCATTTGTCAGATAGTACGTTAATCAGAAAGTCACTGTGTCTAGAGTTGATCCACTCGAGTCGACATCAGTGCACTGAGTGATGATGGTACATTGTACACGATAGGTGGCGTGAAGCACGAGCGTTATTTCTGCGTCGTGCGAGCTCTATTAGCCTCATTAATGGTGATTTCCCGAGGCACGCCATTATCCAGTGATTGTTGAAAAAAAAAATTTATCGAAAATTTTAACGTCAAAGTAAGCTTCCGGTATAGGCTATCACCTTGAACACATTGTATCGAGCAAGCATCGTAGTTCAATCGTGCGTCTTTTGCTGGTAGGCCTAATGCTATTTTTTACTGCTGAATAGAACTCAAGCAATCAATCACGAGGGTCAGTTACTATGAAAATTCAGCAGTTCTTTCGCTTGAAAGAAAAATCGCTTTGAAACCGAAATGCAGCAGGCCGATTTTTTTTTGCAACAATAGCAGGCGCGTGCCTTGTCATGCTCTCGTTACAAACAATAACCTATCTCCAGCATTGAGCGACGACAGGTTCTGATGTTGTTGTTGTCGTTTTAGCCCCTTGCGGGGAAAGGTTCCATTTTGCCAGCTGATGGTCGCTGGTGTTGGATTCACTGTATCTGGTAGGCATCGTGGGAACTTGTGGCTGACGAATTTAAACCACCCTTGTCAAAGGGTGCACGAAGAGACTCTAAAAGCTATGCCGCGACTGGGACTCGAATCGGCAACTGCCACACTCATAATCCGAGACCGCGATCTAGACCCCTGGGCCACAACGCTTCGTCCTGCCCTATGATGGCAGCAGGGGCAGGGCTGCCGGGCACAGTTTAATGTCATGTCCGGGACAGGTTCTGATCTTGCTAGATATTCGTATAATACAATATGAGTTAAACAAGCAGATCAAAGTTTATGTAGAGCCTACTTTTTAGTAATCCGATAAATTCTTGCCTGTAAGCCTGTAGGGAAGGTTTGTGTAAGTGAATGCTGCGTCTGAAAAGCCGCGTTAGCGCCACCGCCGCCGTCTTGAATAATTTCTGATTAATAACGCACTGAGACGCCTCTAATGATCCACTCGTCAGTCGGAACATGGAGTGTGGCGCAGCCGTGGCCGCTGTAGGAATCTTAAACTGGAGACGCCTCCCTGACGCCACAATTTGTTGGCGTTCGAACACGAACAGGCAACTTTTTCTTTTTGTGCAAAAGTCGCGATCGTGGGGGATAGTAATGGAACTCCGGTAGCTATATGAACCCTTGAAGGAATGAAGAAGGAAGCAGGTGGAATGGGCGTGTCCTACTTGACGCCCATTTATTTGACGAGATAAACGAAAGACGAAACCAAAAGGTCTATCGCGCGATTTCAATCCCAATTTCAATTCAAAACCCAAACCCAATTTATATCGACAGTAAAGTCGTGGACTTGTCTGGCTCTGCGATAAGTCTATAAATACTACTTGTACATTCTGTTAAGAAGATTTCAGTAGCCCAATCTTGGTCAACATTTCAATCAGATTCATGGCTTTAGTCATACCAACCCAACTTTCGTAATTAACCTTTGCCTTTCCGGATTTGCCTCTTTTGGTAGTTATAAGTACTA
>JAQIWG010006974.1:0-12770 GCA_034695025.1 Chamaedrilus cognettii
AATGAGCAAGTAAATTTTAAAGCTGTGAACCTAATCAATTAGGCCCAGTGCACTTTAGGAGGAAATTTACGCATGAAAGGGCCCCTATGCAACTAAATTCCCTCAGTGAAAATCCCTTAAAAACTACCCTGCAGGGATGCAGGCATCCACAAGCAATGTCAGCCTAAACTACTGTGACAAATACTATGGACTGGACAACATTCATGATTTTAATATTCTTGCCTTATTCCCAGAGGGGACGGTTAGAAAGTATTTGGACTTACAATTATCAGGGCCGTAGACTGGGGGAGATTTTTGGGGTCAAAACCCCCTGATTGAAACTAAGAAATTTTAAACGTAATTGTAGATCAATATAAAATATTTAACGTATAATATGCTGTTAGCTGCTTCACAATCACATCTGTTCATATTGGACTCATTTACTGCGCATAACAAAAAACAAAACCAATTAATTCAATTTAAGCATGTTTTTTTGTTAAATGGTGCTTTATTGGACTGATCTACAGCATTCATGTATTAGAATATTATATATTTGAGTCGAGAATATATATTCAATCTGATCCAAGCAAATTACTAATATACGCACTCTCTCCAATTACCATTTTCATGTTAATTCATTCCAGTTGAAGATGTACAATATATTAAACTTCTTCATCTCTTTCCGCATTGTGAACACTTTAAACAAACCACTAATTCATTCCAGCGCTACAAAGCACTAAATGAAGCGACCTCGTCCAGATTTCTCAGCGAGCAGTTGTTCCATTTCCGTGATGACTTCCTCTTGTTTCCTGCAGGCCTCCTCAAGCCTCCTCACCCTGCTGCGCTCCCCCTTCAGCTGTGTGTACAGCTCCTCGTCGGCGCGGATCTGTGCCAGCGAGGCCTGGGCCTGCTCCGCGTTCCGCTTCTGCACCAACGTTAGGTAAACATTACGGGAATGCCAAGATTAGAGGCATTCCGGGAGAGAAATTTTAGCGAATCGCTTCGTTTGCTGTGTCATGAAATGCGAGTGTTTGTTAGTGTAGCTCGATGGAGTTTGATGGGAGGGATGAAAGGAGGTGGATGTGAAGAGTTACATTGATACTTCTAAAGTTATTCGTCTTTGACTTGCAGAAATATCTGATAAGTTTTATGTGTAGATAATCTAACGAGGCTACAGAATACAGTCATATTTTAAGCTTCTAAAAATTGACGCTCAAATATTTCTGCAAATGTTTGAGGCTCAAGCCTGCAAAAATACTTTAAATATTAACACATAAGCACAGGATTCCCTTAAAAAGTTTAAATTCCAAATAAATTTATTCTAGCTTTGCAGAGTACTGACAGCTTGAAATTTTATCTATGTAGCCCCCTAACTCTGTCTTTTGACTGTTTTTCATCCACAATGTAGGCCTATTCCAGTAGACCATTGTCAAAAATTAGTAAAAATATCATTTTATCAGGCATTGGGCAGGCAGTATAGCACGTGACACTTTTGTATCATAGTGTCTGTAGCAAGTCGGTGAGAGTTACCGCACGCAGACTGTTTTCCAAGTCGTGAACCATATCCTTGTAGCGCTGCAGGTCCTTGGTCTGCTGGTTGTATCGCTCAGTCAGCGTTGCTGAACAAATAGCATAAACACAATGTTATTTACTTACAAATATGCACGGTTCAGTATAGCAGGCCAAGCATGCCAAAAAAATGTAGGCTTATGCAATTTTTAAAGGCTGAGCAGCTGCACTACACCTGTTTTAGAAGCAGCGGTTGTCAAGCCGTTGACTGACAACACGGTTGCCAAGCCGTAACGCAACGCCCATGTTTTATCATGGCAAAATTTAATCCTGCAAAAATTTTGCAAATAAATATATGTATAAATATAAATAACACAGAAATTGATTAAAATGATAATTAACGAATTATTCGCAGACAAACAGATTTCATACTGAAAATTCTCCACTGACCGTACTCCAGCGACGTCTCTGCGCCGTATACAGAATGCGCCTTGTCACGTGACCCTGTGCCCGCGCCCTGTCGCAGCGCGGCGTTCTCTGCATCCAGGAAGCGCACCTCGTCAGTCAGCGTGACGATGTCCTGCCCCATGCGCGTGACGGCCTCGCGGTATCGGTGCAGCTCTCGCGCTAGGTAGTCGAGCAGGCTCGCCGCGCCAACAGGGTGCACAGAGTCCTGCCTGCACCGCGGGGAAACAACACTTTTGACTTGTGATATGTAAGCCGGGGCGTGTAAAGTAGGCAAGCGATTGAGCTCAGCAGAATTCCGCTGCTCAGCGAAACGCGAAAATACAATCTGTGAGGTTGAGCTTTATACAAGCCACCCCTACCTCATGCAGATTGTATTTTTGCGTTTCGCTGAGAGGCAGAATTCTGTTGAGCTTGTCTACTTTACACAAAGCTAATTTTGTCAATGCCGTTCAATGCAAGCAATGATAAAATCTTGATCTTTTGGAGCTAAATTATGAATTAATGCTAAATTTTGTGACTTGTAGAAAACTATTTTGTTTAGTGAGCACCGAAGTTCTCTAACAGTTTGAACATTTTATCATATTTTGACTTAAACTTTCCACTGCTGTTTAATGCATTGACAAACCAATTCATATAATTGCATATATTATTTCATGATGCATGTGTAGAAAGACTAAATGAATAGTTAGCCTAAATGCAACTTTAATGACTAAAGCGCTACGTTGAAGGCGGCGGTTGTTCTCACTCATGGAGCGGCGTGGGGGGCAGGTAGGTGGCGCCAGTGTCGTCGAGCACATACTCGGGCAGCAGGACGTCCTCTGACGACAGGTCGCTGCGCTGCGTATGCGCGATGAACGCCTCCGCTGTGCTCGCCATGTCGCGCCCCTCACGCGCCCTCTGTGCACCATCAACCCGCATGCAGACTGAGGCGACGTTCGGGGGTTGAAACCACGCGAAACAGAAAATGTGCTTATTTTGACATAGCATATGTAGCAGGAAGAGTTGAAATATAGAAGAACCCCCAAAATCTCCACTCCAAAAAATGATGTCAACAGGCGTCAGCATTAATTAGCCGCAGGGGGAAGTTACTATGTTTGGGTGCCTACGTGCGCGATAATTAAACCATAAACAAAAGGCAAAGTAGACATAATGCATGATTAATTTAACTAATATTAAATCCAAGAAAAAGTCTACGCTATATCTGCTGCTAATACAGTTTTTAACTACGTACGTGTCAGTTACATGTCAGTTGAGCGTGGAAATGTGAAGTTTTCACTAAATTGAATGAAATATTTAAGGCAAGAGATTGATAGTTGAAGTTGGATCTTACCTCTCCATGGCCGTATATTAATGTAGACATGTTAAGGCAGGTTTATTCTTCACGTCAGTTTTTTGCTTGCAGGAATTAGGACTTTAAGAATACGAATCTGTTGTGGACTTCCGGAAGATCTGAAAATTAAAGATTGTACGTAGACCTATATACTTTGTGATATTTACGCAAAGTCCCTTGTTGTAAAATATTCATGAGGCACGGGGTTAATGGTATTTATACAATAACTTGTGATTTAGAGATTATTACATATTTACAAATTCGAATTTTCGACAAATTCGAAATTTAATAAATTTGAGTAGGCCTACCGACTATTATTATCTATAGCCTATCTGTGAAAATATAGACATTACTACAATCTAGGCTGTAGGCCTGCTTATCACTGAGCTTCAATTTAAGGTCCATTCTTGTTACATAGTCTATCAAATCAAATCAAATGCATTTTATTCTAGACGTCTGAGCGATAACAATGTATGAGATATAAAACGTGAAAGTGTAAAATACGAACACAGGCGCTGAGCGATCACTCTCAGCGCAGACTAACGTGTGCCTATCTAATATAGGCCTCTATATAACCGCTAAGTCCTGTTAGCTTAGACACTCACAAAATTACCTAACCTACAATTTTGACACTTTCGCTTGGCCCTTTAAATTGCAATGCACCAATTAATACAGTAAGCCTATAGACTACCGTCTAAAAATTGGGACTAGAATATAATCTGTGTAACTAAAGCAACCTTTATGTCTATGTAAAACAGCTTGCAAGTGTCATTTCTCGTTGGTCTTGGTGTTGAGCCTAGAAGTGTTGAGACACGCTGCTCTGCTAATCGACCATAGCGACGAACCGTTTGTCAACGCCGTCACAACTCTGCAATCATTGACACCGACATGTGAAAAACTGCTCCTGGCATTGGAGAAGGGGTTCGAATAACCGGTATGAAACTCCACCAACTATGCCTCATGAAAAAGGGGTGCATGCTATTTAAAATGTCGATATTCTCCATTTAATTTGGGGTCTGTTCTATGCTATCACTCTTTGCAAAAGTCAGGAAATTGTGCTCTATCATTGGCAACCCTTATTCACTCCTGTTAGGATGAGAAAGAAGAACAACCTGCATTACACGCCATGATCGCCATCATAGAAAACTTTGGTATAATTATCAAACGGTTATGTTCTATTATCATATACAATATATTTATCATAATCATCATAATGCACTCTTTTTGAAAATTATGTAGTTCGCGCAAAACGCCTCAACTTTTCTGAAAATTAAGTGCGATTGACATCAGGTTTCTGTGACTAATGTGGAATGCACGTGGATGGGATTAATCCAATTGCATTCAATGGCGTTGGCCTGTGCAGTGAAGTTTGGCAGTGTTCATTACAAAGTTCTCCACCGCATGCCCGTCGTCCACCTTGACAACAGCACACTCCCCACCAGCGCCGCTCTCTGATTGGTCACTGCGGGTTTTTACCATGGCATGTTCAATATTTGTTTTTATAGTTTCGACTCAATATTAATATTCTTGACATGTTAATAATCACAATGGTTTTCAATTAAGTTTAAAGCAATGAGCTAATTATGGCTAAGCATTGATTCTCTGCAGAAATATGACCAATAATAAATTGTATCAGTTAAATTAAGATCAGCAACACGCCAGTACCAATTTTTAAAAGATATAAAATTTAGGAACCCGATATGAAGGGCTAATGAATCAAATTTAACACAGATAGGCTAGGCCTCTTAACCCCTCGCAAATAGATTTGTTAAGAGTGAGAGCGCGCGGTAAATGATATTTATGTTGCGTTTTGGTCAGATAATTGATTCGAATAGGACGATTATTTCATTTTAATATTCTGTTGGTCGTTAAATTAACTTTATAAAAATTGCACTGATCGTTTTCGAGCAGGTTTAAGCCTATACTTAGGCCCTACAACAGGTGGGAGCGTGGGATGCTGATTCTTAATTGCTGTATCGTAATGTATCGAGAGATTATGCTCAAATTGTTAAAGTACACCCCAGCGAGGATATTGTGTTTAATGTTAGTATTTTAGCATATCAGTTGCAATGTGCTGGCGCTGCGAACGTATCGGTTGTTGTTTCTGTTAGTAGGTATATTTTGCTGGACATACATGTAGGCTAAATCGCAGAGGCCTACTGCATGCGCTCGAGCGTAGCATAGCTGCACTCGTCCTGAGCGCCCAATTGGGGCTTTGTGCCCGGTGACAGCTGGGGGCATAATGCCCCTCCTATCATCTGTTTTAGCTACGCACTGTGACATCCATTGACACTGATAGGCACGCTGCTGCTGTATAACTGTAACATATTTTATATGTTGACTGATATATTTCTTTGGTTGGCGTCAGGAAGGGAATCCAGTCATAAAGACCCAGCTCCGGCAGTCCTCATCAGGGTGCAGACGTCTAACGCGTGAAAACATGGACATTGACAGAATGGATGAAAAAGGTGGTTAGTTTTAGTTAGTTAGGTAGAAAATATGTTTACCAGCTGAGGACAATAGTTCTAGGGTTTGTCCCATGCTCCGATCGAAAAAAATTAAGAAAAAGTTTTAAAATACTTTAGTTTTTTATCAGATTATTATTTTTTTCCTCGAAGTAGCGTGTGCCATTGCCATACGTAATACCAATATTTTTAAACGTTGATCAGATGCGCGAACTCATGTAAGACAACATTTCCCCTAAAATTAAATTGTGTTATAAGTCCACCGACCCTGAGTCACATAACGCATCAGACTAAGCCTGGACAGTGAATTGGGACAAACTGAATGCGTGTGCTGGTTTGGGGCTCTGTCACGCACCATGCGCTGCAGGTGCACGGCCGTTGAAGGCTATGGTCCTAGACTGGTAGCCTTCAAGTTTGTAGTTTGAAGTCAAAAGAGATTATTTCGACTACAGCTGATAAAAAGTCATAGTCTAAGCTTACATAATAACAGAACTGAAAGGTATGTAGACATACATTGTGCAGGCTGCGACCTGTGTACATGTAGCCGATGCCTAGGATGTGCATAATTATTGTATGTAACCCAAATGAACGATTAGCGAGTGCTTGTAAGACTATAGTTCAATATATATGTAGGACCTAAAGTATATATTTAAAAGTGCTAAGTTTTAAATCTATGAGTTTAAATATATTAAAAAGTGCTAAGTTTTAAAGTGCTATATTTAAATATTTTAAATGCTGTAGAATGTAGGCTATATATTGCATCAAATTTACCTCAGGCCCAGAGCGTTAAGTTAAAGTTGAATAGGGCAGATTTATGATGAGCTAGTGGTGGCTTAGATGCGTGCGATAGTCATCAAATAAGTATCTTGTCAGCAAGAGCTATCATTGAGTTTTGACTATCTAAAATTCACAATTATTTAGAATGACTTACTTGACATCACAACTGTCATCTTACCTGACATCTGTTGTAACCTACATTGTTTTGGCAATTGGTTAATCCATTAAGTTTGAATTAGCATTTGAGTTTTTTAATTTCTATCTAAAATTTTTTATTTGTTGCACATAATCCGCATGCTTTGTTTGCAGATTTGCAACAATGCTCCATGCTGGGACTGAAATTAGTTAAACATCACATCTGATACTGGACACTGGCAGTCAACAAGAATATCGAAATCTAATCAATATCAAAGTCTAATCTATGGATAGGCGGCGCCCCCGCCTCGACCGCCTGTGCTTGGTGCTGGACGGGTCCAAGGCGCTGTTCGCGCGCACACTCTTCTTTGTACATTCGATTTTTGCCGTGTGGGCTGTGACGTGCAGCACAGGCAACGAGCTGCTGTGGACGCTGCTCGTCATCCAGGGGGTCTTCCTTGCCGAGACCGTCTACAGCATTTACAAGAGAAAGGGCCGGGAACCTAAGTGGTCTGTACGCCGTTACGCCGCCCTTTTAATTGAGCTCGGTATTGTTTGGCGGCACGAGCAATCAGATGATAGGTCTATTGCATGAGCGATTTTGTAATGGAAAAGTTGGGCTATTCATTTTGTTATATTAAATTATCTCTAATTTAATCTCTCAAAGTCCCGAATATATTGCGCAAATTTTTTTGATTCGCCAATAGTTCAGTTTATAAAGTGCAGATATTACATTTTATAACTGTTGACATTTGCTTGTCGTTTTATTCGATATAAAATTCATTTAGTTTGGTATAAATAACTATTACAATGAATGGCTTTGTAATGAAGTTTTTAGCAATCTTAGTATTGAAGTGTTTGCTCGATTAGGCCTATGCAGTAATTCATTGCAGCAATAATAATTTTAGTTAATGGCCTACAATTATATTTGCTAGTCTGTGTTGCATTAGTTGTAGGGCACACAGTGTGAATGCGTGTTGAATGTTACTGTGCGTGCGTTGTGTTGTGTTGAGCTGCGTGTGTCAGGTTCAACCCGTGCATCCTGCTCCACCTGATGACGGTGGCGCCCCCTGTAGTGTGCGTGCTGCGTGCTCAGGTTCAGTCCGTGCATCCTGCTCTACCTGATGACGGTGGCGCCCCCTGTCTGGCTCATCAACATGAGGATGTTCGACTGTCTGCACCTGCGTCTCCTCACCAACGAGACTTGCGCAGGCTTCACTGGCGACACCTACGTTTGCGTGAGAAGCACACTCTGCCCTCCCTCTCACGCATCATCGTCTGCTAGTTCCGCATTCAGATTTATGCATTTATATTAATCATGAGCGAACGATACTTTATATTGATAATGCCAATCAATACAGAATTTACAACAACGGCAAAATTAGGCACTAAAACTGTCTGCGAAGTGTACATTTAGCTGGAACGTTGCCAGCTGCTTTCTGGAATAAGTAAGTTAGAGTAGTGCTTATGTGTTGCAGCACTTTGCATCCATCTACCAAGTGATGGACCAGAAGACGCTCGTCTATACAGTGGAGCAGCTCATGCTGCTGCTGCTCATCATCGGTCGCTGGATGCTGCCCAAGGGTGATGTGTCGCGCGAACAGCTCTCGCAGCTCCTCCTAGTCAACTTCACGATGGCCTTCGACATCATGGAACTGTTTGTGTTGTACGAGGAGCCTGCCGTGCTGCGTCAGTACAGCGTGCAGTACTGCATCCTCGTGCTGTGGACAGTTAGTGTGCTGCAGTACTCGCTCGTACTGACGAGCACGAGGACTAAGAGACCTCGGCTGTCGCTCGACCCTGAGGGCCTCAAGCTGCAGCTGATCGCCTGCTGCCAGTCTGAGCTGTGGAGCATGTCCATCAACATCATCATGCAGGACGGGCCGTTCCTCGCCCTGCGTCTCTACTGTCTCATCGGACTGAAGGTCTTCAGCTACAACCTCTTGTTCTACACGTCCAAGAACGTGCTCGTCATCTTCCTGCAGCTCTATCGGATCTCTGTCCTTGTGTGTCAGTGTCGGGAGGAGCTGGACGAGCACAGACAGGACATCCAGGCGTCCATGGCGCTGACGTCATCGGCCAGTGACGTCAGACAGCCCGGCAGGCCGCTCGTCATCGCGTCCAGGCCGCAGCTCTACACCATCGACAAAGTGGGCAAACTGAGGCTTAACCCAGAGTTGTCGCATGGGGTTAGTATGGACACGGTGGACTCGAGAGATCTCAACTTTGTCACGTCCGTTTGAAAGATTGCTACGGATGAATTACGTGAGCTCAAGGCGTTAAACCATGTGAGATGTTTGTGTTCTGATTGTATAAGACTGTTGATGTTGTTACTGCAACTACTTGCTGTGTGGTCAAAATTGCATCAATTTTTTGTATATCGATTTTTTAACAGGTCAATGTATTTTAATGTTATGGATTGCTATCATTGATATAGGCATCACTTTTGATTATTTATGTATTTAGTCGATTGTATGAGTGACGCTAGGCGTTAAAGCTGTACGTGTAACTGTTCCCTAAAGATGAAAGCTTAACTGTTATGCTTGCGCTTTGAATAAAAAATTATGTTTTGTTTAATATGTACTAGAATATATACTAAATTGTGTTCATGAGTTTTGTAGCCTAGATTGTATATTTGAATCTGCATATGAATAAGTCATTGAATGCCTTCACATTAGGCTATCTTCAGAACGAATTATCTTATTTTGTACGTTGTTGTTGTTCTTGTCGTGCTCTGTATTGTTGCTGTATTAAATGAATGTTTAACATTTGTCTCTCTCTACATGTATAGAAACAGTATCCCATCTGTCTAAGCAACAAATTGATTCACTCAATCGATTTCTTTGTAATCAAGATTTTTTACAATAACTGCATGAATGGGTCCTTTGACAGGCACCATTATAGCCTCAAATTCAATGTTGGGTGACGAATTTAAGCCGCTATCCCGTGCACGTTACATACTATGCTCGACGCTATTTGCATTGTACATGTTCCAATACGTTCCAGTACATTCTAGTACGTTCTAGTACATTCTAGTACGTTCTAGTACATTCTAGTACGTTCCAGTACATTCTAGTACGTTCTAGTACATTCTAGTACGGTATACTAAGGAATTAGACGTTGATAGTGATATGCTCAGTCAATAGAATGGGCTAGCGAGTAGGTTGAGCATTAAAACCTCATTGGTTTTGCTGCATTACAGTGAAGAAAATGATCAAAATTGCTAATGCACTTAAAATAAAATATCCGACTATGGGTTGCAAAGTCTCAGTCTCAAAGTCTCAAAGTTCCAAATACCTAAAGTTGCTAAATGTATTTAAAGTAAAATATCCAACTAGGGGTTAACAATGCTATTTTGTAGAATAATCTAAGTACTGACAACTGAGCACTGAGTCTGAAACGCTTTCGTGTGATTGAACTCGTTGTTGGATAATAAGCCAAACAGTAAAAAAAATTCCAGTGAAAATTGTACCAAGTGGCTCGTCTGAAGTGTGCTTCTGAGAAAATGCTGCAATCAAGATAACGCTACTGGCGGGTGACGGAAGTAATGGCGCGCCAACCCCGAAAAAGTGAAAATTAACGAAAAATGTTATCTGCTGCGCTCTTGTAAATTGTAACGTGGCGTAAGCCTGGGGCTACAGCATTCATAGTCAATCGGCACGTTCTGCGCTTTCGGTTTCATTTATATCAAGGAGCACGCCGCAACGCAACGAGTAAACAAGCCAGAGTTCTATGCGGCGCTCGGAAAATGATTGTCAAGGGTTCACGTGCACGCGTTGAGTTCAGAGTGGGAGCCAACGCGTGGTCTGTCAGCGGACCTTATTAGCAGTCGAGATGCTTGAGAAGCAGCTCGCAGCCGAGATCAGCAGTGCTGCTCCAGCTGCTGATAACTGCTGCTGCGTGAACTAGGCTTACACACGCAGGGCTACTTGAAGAACCGTGTTTATATCGATCGGTGCCTACTCATACGGTCATACTCAACCCAGCCTTGCAACTACATGTAGGTTGGAGGGCCTGTAGGTTCTTCAATCTATAGCCTGGCAGCAGGCTGCAGCGCTATTGAGCTCTTCGCGAATTGAAACGAGCGCAAGGACACCATCAGGATCTTTGTTGACAAAGTTGACCTGCTCGTGATTGCACGGATCGATCCGAGGGGTCGACATCATTCAGTAAAACATTCTTCTAGGCCTACGTGTATACGCTGCTTCAATAGTCTGCTGTTAGACTATCTGATTCATTAAATATAGGCCTATATATCGATGTGTGCTGCATTTACACCATAATATTAGGTATAGGCTGTTGGTGATTGATACAACATTTGTCGGATCATCTCTCTGTGATCCATTATAGGCCTACCAGGCCAGAGTGCATGTTGATGAGGGCGAATAGCGTTTATAGCGAAGCCTTTCGCTATAGCTATAATTGTTTTACAATTCGAGTTAAGCCTTCGCACAACTCCTATAAGTGCAATACCGAATTGTCTATAGGCCCTACAGAATTAAAATCATAAAAACACAATTTAATAGTTAATTAATGCAATGTTACCACACACATATTTCTGCGCCAAAATTTAAATCTATTGCCTTTACAAAACCAACTGCACTATGACTGCTCGCTGGGAGCCAGTCTGCAATTTTCATTTCCCACACGACCCTGGCGACTCACTTCAGATCCAACGCGACGTGTAATATAGCGTATACATGCAGCATAATAATCTCATGGTCTGGATTGCCCTTAGATTCATTATGTCACTGCTGCTCGTTTTCAAGCAGAGTTTGACGTAGCAGCAGCAGCAGCAGCAGCAGCAGCAGCAGCAGCAGCAGCAGCCGCAGCAGCAGCAGCAGCAGCTGCTGCTGCTGCTGCTGCTGCTGCGAGCGAGAGTTCGACGTAGGTACAGCAGCAGCAGCAACAGCAGCAGCAGCAGCAGCAGCTGTTGCTGCTGCTGATCCATTGCGCTACCGCATCCATATTCGACTAAGCATCGTTGAGACAGTTCAGATTCTGCACGGTCAGTTTCAAGAGGTAAGCTTAGGCGACGTGACATTTAACACGAGCAGATCATGCGTTGTCTTATACATGTAGGTACAATAATGTACATGTTGCTTTACGTTTGATAATAAATCAAAACATTCATTATTAAGTTTTTGATTTTGCAAATTGGATCTATCGTCTATAAGGCCCATCGCAAAGCCAACGTGAAGTAAGTCTGTTAAAAAACTACGTTTGATAATAAATCAAAACATTCATTATTAAGTTTTTGATTCTGCAAATTGGATCTATCGTCTATAAGGCCCATCGCAAAGCCAGCGTGAAGTAAGTCTGTTAAAAATCTGCATGTACGATAAACAAAAAATTTCTAAGCTTAAGCGACCTACCCAGGCATATTGACCTAAGTGTCGTGTAGGTTACATGCCTAATGGTGCCAAAGTAGACTTACTTATAAGCTGCAGTAAATCCATTAATCTACTCCTGTCAAGCTAGTGGGCCTACAATATAGATCAAGAGCCGTGCATGTAACTACGGATGTGAACTTGTGAACCACACTGAGAAAGACACTCAATGATAACGCAGCATCATTACATTGTATCGTTAACGCTGCTCTCCGTTCTGAAAATTCGCGGATGTTCGCGTTGTTATAGAATGCAGAACATGTTGTTGAATATTCTCCAATTCGCTGCCTCGCTCAGATTCCGTGTTTAGTTTTCAGTTCGCAGATTCAGTGTTCGCGGAATGGCTGGACGTGGGCGGATATTCGATCAGATTCGGCGCCAATGCATAATTGGTGCTTGGAATTGATCGCCTCGCTGAACGCTGTACTGGAGCGAGGCGTGAGAGGCAGCTTCCCCTGCAGGGAATATTTTCAGTCTCGAGTAAACAACGCTCTTAGTCTACCGAGCCACACGACCTGCTGACCGTTCATCGCAAATGTTACAAATGTTACGACCATGTTATTTCGTCAATAAACAGCCTATAGGCCTAGCTGTTTATTGTGTAAACAGCTATAGGCTGTTTATTGACGAAATAACATGGTTATAACATGGAAATAACCATGTTATTTCGTCAATAAACAGCCTATAGCTGTTGATTGTGTAAACAGCTATAGGCTG
>JAQIWG010006975.1:0-12770 GCA_034695025.1 Chamaedrilus cognettii
GAATAGTAATGAATAGTAATGAATAGTAATGAATAGTAATGAATAGTAATGAATAGTAATGAATAGTAATGAATAGTCATGCCAGGCGTCGAAGCTCGCTGCGTGTGGAGGAGGCTGGAGCCTGGAGCATGGAGTGCATGCTTTGCTAAGCGTTTGCCCTCCTTATTTTCCCCTACTTATTTTCAGTCGCTAGTAAGCGCAAAATTCATATTTGAAAGAAGCTATGAAACGTATCAAAATTGGTATTAAAGTGAGGAATGCTTGAGCTCCTTAAATCTGATCATAGATGATTCTGCTCTCAGCGCCTGAGTCGTTCCTAGCTGTGGGAGACATGAACGGTCTGAAGGTTTTGAGCCTCGCTGGGCCCGACACGTCCGTCTACACCGTGGGGCGGGGCGATCCATTCTCAGTCAACGTTGTGGGCGTGGCCTATGATGAGCAGACCAACACTTTCTACTACAGTGACGTCAACAGGTTGGGAATTGTGCAATAATTTGAGATTTGGGGATTTATGCAACGATTTATGCTGATTGAATGCTTGTGTGAGATGTACTTTAATTCATTCATTCATTCATTCATTCAGGCATGCATTCAATCCTTCATTCATTCGTTCGTTCATTCATTCATTCATTTTTTCATTCATACATTCTGATTCTGATCACATTCATTGGCTATATTAGAAAGTATAAGATCAATAAATATGCAAGTGCAAATTTGCGATAGCAAATTGTGCAGTTTGCAGCAACTGTTTGCAGTTGACTCTGTATTATACTTTGAGTGTAATTTGTCATGCAGGTCGCGCTTGACTTTTTCTTTATTATTGCTATTGTTGGTGAAATGGCAGTGTGTGTAGGCCTCAGCCTTAATGGTGATTTGCATTTGCATCACTTGCGTGTTATCTAAACTCCTAAAGGAAGTCCTTTTCATTATTCATATTATTTCATTGATTTCTTTGGTTTTCTTTCTTCCCCTGTACGCAAAAAAGTTCTGACTTCCTATATTTTATATTTTAGTTTTTAATATGAAACTTCATTCTCTGTAATAGGCAGAAAAACAAGCAACAACATATCAATACATACAAATCTATTTATTAAATACAAAAGCAAAGAATCGAGAATATTAAAGAGATTGATCAGCGGACAATGACAATGTTGCTAAATATGAAATGCGTTGACATGTTTCAGTAAATGGATAATGGCTTCGACGTCGGACGGAAAGAACGCTACGAAGTTTTTCCGGGTCGACCACGCGAACGCCGGCGTCATCGATGGAATGACTATCCACAGCAGCGGAAGCAGCAAGCGACTCTACTGGACAGACGCTACGAACGGCAGAATTCTCTACATAGAGTTACACAACAATGAAACCGCTCCGACGTCATTTTCGGTCGTCGTGACCGGATTGAAGAGACCGCGGTCTATTAAGATCAGCGCTGGGTAGGGAGTAGTGAAATTAAAAATTGAAAATAGTTGTAACGTACCTGTTTTTTGAACAACATATAACATTAAGTTAATTTAAATTATTCCATCACTGCAACGGTGTTATATGTTAACAACTCCGGCACTAAATAATTGCTTACTGCAATACATGAAATTTTCTCACTGTTCTCCATACTGTTACTATGAAAGACTATGTGGCATTCCATTAGTAAAGTACCAAACTTTACACATATATCAGTTACATTGTCTAAATGCTAAATGTTCACCTAGTTGTCATTACTGGACTTAGACTAAACGATCATTAAACATCCATAAATTATTTATTATAATCGATCAAATATAATTTGAGAGCCAACTCCCTACTACAAGCACTACCAGTATTGCTGCTAGTATCGTATATTGCTACTAGTTATCAAGGGCTTTATTGTTCAATCGGAGGCTTTATTATAAATTTGCGTGCATCTTACAGATTCATCTACTGGACGGAATGGGGCAGCACGGCTCGCGTAGCCAAGTTGAGTATTGACCAATCAGGGCCCTCGGCCCAACCCACTGCCCTGCCCATCACTGGCCTCAAGTGGCCCAACGGGATTTTCATCGATGACGCGGCCTCAAGGCTCTATGTGGCCGATGGGCATCAGGACTCCAGGAAGGTCTACAGCTGCACACTGGCCGGAAGTGAGTGGAGTACATTGTGTGTAGTTTTTTGTTTGTTTTTTCTGTACAACAGCATGCTAAAATATATTTGCTATACCCTGTCACCAAGTTTTCTCTTCTCTGTTAATTGCTGTAAGACATGAAATTTAGCTGCATGTTATTTTCACGATTTTGCGTCTCATAAATTTGCTGCACTTAGTTTTCGCCGTTTTGAGGTATGCCCATTATTTATTGTTACAGTAGCTTTATTTTCACGTACTTACTGTAAAACATGAAATTTTTGCATGCATGTCATTTTTGTTAATTTCGCAAATCCGTAAAATTTGCGAAAATTACATGCAGCAAAAATAAGGTCACATAGGTATTATAGAATTGGCAGTACTAAAAAAATGCTAAAATTACGTGCAGCTATATTTCTAAACGACCAAATCGTCAAAATAACATGCAGCAAAAACATGCCAAAATTTCACGCACGCAAAAATGTCATGTATTACAATATCTTGCTCGTGTATTTTTTCTCTCGCTGTCAGCGGCCTGCGAGGAGTTGCGAGGGTTGTCGTCTACCCTGGAGCACGTCTACGACCTCTGGGTGCACGCCGACATCGTCTACTATAGTGACTGGCGGGCGGGGGCGGTCATTGCTCACTCGCCCCAGTACAATACGAGCTGGCCTCTCGCGCGAAACCTTATGCGCCCCTCGCAGATCGTCCTCAAGTTTTCGTCGGCGCTCGCGAGCGCGGATCGTAAGCAGCACCTCTTGTGGATCCCCCCCAAAAATGGCCAAAAATTGGCCAAAAGATTTTTTCCAACATTCTTTACATTTTCACCGAATCAGTCTTGTGAGGTGTGCCTTCTGGTGCATGGGAGTAGGAAACAATTATTTAAATCTACAAATTCTGTAACGTATGTAGGCGTACATGTATATGCTGCACTTCGGTTTGAGCGTCCAGAACAGGCTGCATTGGCCTAGCCTATTTCATTTGTTTTGATGTTTAACTGCATATGCTAATTGATTAAATTTATACTTAGAAATGAATGTTTCTGACAAATCAATCCTGAATCTCATTGCAAAATAATCTATCTTTAGTGGATTTAATTTGTTGTCAAATTTGCAAAGTTCTGCGTGGTGAATTTTAATTTCGGATCATAAACGAATTCAACTTTTGTATATTTAATCCAGGGATTATTAGCTGGACAGAGAAGATAGCAAATGAAGAAGTGTTGAGGAGAGTAGGGGAAGCAAGAACTATGATGAAGGTGAAAATAAGAAGAAAGAAAAACTGGATGGGACACGTAATGAGAGGGGAGGGTTTTCCTGAGAGATCTGATGAAGGGAAGAATAGAGGAAACGAGAGGACCGGGAAGACCGCGGATCGGGATGATAGACGACCTGCTTGGGAAGGAATCGTATGCAGAGATGAAGAGAAGGGCCGAAGATCGGCTGTGGTGGAAGATTTGGACACCTAGGACCTGCCATGTGGCAGAACACTGAAGAGAGAGAGATTCCAGGGATTCAGGATTCATATTTTTATGCAGCGATTCAGTATTCAATGCTGAATCTTTGATCATTGCAGACTGTGCGTCAAACAAGGGCAACTGTTCGGACATATGTGTCAACGTGCTCGGGGGGCGGCGGTGCGTGTGCAACCCTGGCCTTGTGCTAGCGCAGGACAACCCCACGCAGTGTATCGGTGAGCGCTGTGCGGCCACTAACCTGGGTCAAGTTGAGCCCAATAAAAGATGCGCGTAACGGGGGCACGCCTGATTCATCCAAAACAGGCGTAGTCTCACTCCATGCTCAACTCTCAAAGCTCATCCTCAACCCTCAACTCTCATCCTCAATTTCCAACTCTCAACTCTCATCCAACTCAACTCTCGTCCTCAACTCTCAGCTCTCATCGTCAACTCTCAACTCTTATCCTCAACTCTTATCCTCAACTCTCATCCTCAACTCTCGACTCTCATCCTCAACTCTACTCTCATCCTCAACTCAATTCTCATCCTCACCTCTCTCAACTCTCATCCTCAACGCTCAACTCTCATCCTCAACTTTTAACTCATCCTCAACTCTCATCCTCAACTCTCAACTCTCATCCTCAACTCTCATTCTCAACTCCCAACTATCATCCTCAACTCTCAACTCTCTTCCTCAACTCCCAAATCTCATCCTCAACTCTCAACTCTCATCCTCAACTCTCATCCTCAACTCTCAACACTCATCCTCAACTCTCAATTCTCATCCTCAACTCTACTCTCATCCTCAACTCTCATATCTAATCCTCAACTCTCATCCTCATCTCTCAACTCTCATCCTCATCTCTCAACTCTCATCCTCAACTCTCATCCTCAACTCTCATCCTCAACTCTCATCCTCAACTTTCATCCTCAACTCTCATCCTTAACTCTCAACTTAATTGTTTTGAATCACCCGGCGCCGCCGAACGCCGCCGCCTAAATTTATCACTAGCCGCCGACGAGTGTGGCGCGCCGCCGCCGCCGATCGAAAACACCCGGCGCGTCGCAGCCGACAATGACAGGTCGGCGCAGACCTCTAGTTGGTTATCACTACGACACGTTGACAACCCTGAACAACAGGCGCTGAGTGCAACACACTCAGAACGCGCTCAAGTTGCCCAGACTTTACAGATGTCATTATTGAGTCTACGATATGTTTGATTCGCCATTTAATAAACGACACTCTCTTTACTGTACGATTTGATAAAATCATCGGACATAAAATTCTCAAACTCAATAAAAAAAGTTCTGTTACGGATTCCACCTATTTCTGTTCTCATTACTCGCCCAGATCCTGCAACTAGAACGTGCAGCCTATCCGGGCTACCGCTCACCGGTATTCGGGGCTCCATCTATCCGCCTGCGCTCAACTACGGCTCCCAATTTACGCCATCTGGCGAAAAGTGCGTCAGTTGTCAGTGCTTGCCCAGCAGCAGCAGCAGCAGCAGCAACAGCAGCAGCAACAGCAACGACACCGTATACGGGCCGCTTCAGTGCCAGCGCAGGGGAGCGGATTCGTGCTCGATTCTGACTTGCGCCGGAGACGGAAAAACTGAGCTTTTGTCTGATCACTGCTGCCCGACGTGCGTCAAGCCTTGCGGCGTAAAGATCACGAACTGTCCTCCAGGGACCATAGTTCTCACTCTGCCATCCGACCAGTCCTACGCAGGCATGGATACAGCGCTCAAATTACACGTATTTTACACGTGACGTTTGCACGCATTTTACACGCAAATTACGTGAAAATTACACACATTTTATTATACTTCTGTGGTGGCTTTTTTGCATATATGTTGTAATGAATTTCTTATCTTAAATTAGCCATGTGGTGAATTTGACTACCGTAGCAGTTTTTTTTATTGCTTCAGGCATTACAAGTACCGTTGAATAAAGTATAAACGCATCAGTTTAAATTCCGTTTTGGAATCCGTGGACGAGTTTTTACAGCCGAATTCCCTTCCTGACGCCAAATCAAATAAATAATTATCTGTCACGGGGTTATCCATATTCATTCTGTGAATTCATGTACAGTTCACGATTACCTTCCCTCGGTGAAGGACTGTCTGGGGCAGGCGCGGGAGATCACGCTGTCCAAGTCCCCAGCCACGACCCTGTAC
This sequence comes from Chamaedrilus cognettii, assembly GCA_034695025.1. Lineage (NCBI taxonomy): Eukaryota > Metazoa > Annelida > Clitellata > Enchytraeida > Enchytraeidae > Chamaedrilus > Chamaedrilus cognettii. Next base: position 5,729 of record JAQIWG010006975.1, read on the forward strand.
GGGTTCAGAGCGGTGGGAGAGCAGCAGCGCGTCACCATGACTGCGTCTGCAGGAGGAGGAGGGGACCAGGACAAGTGCGAATACAACATCATCGTACAGGGTAAAGTCTAAAGATAAGTCTAGTAGCAGAGAATCAAATAATTTCACTGAATACAAATGCAGATCATTTTCTCCAAGGTGCAGCGCTGCGCAATAGCGCACCTTAAAAAATAGTGTAGCACAACGACATCTCTTGCGGCATTGCTCGGACCAACCTTTTAACCAGCTCAAGGGTCTAACCAGGCTTAAGTGTCAGACCAACCTTAGGGCTCAGACTACATAGGGCTTGGACCAGCCTTACTGCTCAGAACAGGCTTACGCAGTAGCCAGAGTGCAGAATTTTGTTTTGAAGAAAAGATAAGATGCGCTCAGCTAATTTGCTATTAAGTTCATTGATGGATATTTGTACTGTTGTGTTTGTTTTCAGATGTGACTCCACCAGTGATCATTTGTCCAGCCGACACTCTGCTTCACACGACCGGTGACCAAGCACTCGGCATTTGGGCCTCACCTCAAGTGAGAGAAACCTGACAACTATAGCAACAACCTGATAACACGTACACATTATTCATAGTTGATTTGCAATATGTTGTGTAACGATTTTTTCTATAATTAATTTAATTTATTTTTCATATATATTCTTTCTGTCTCGTTTGTCTGTATTTCACTGTGTATTGTGCCTGCGTATGTATCTATCATTTATTTGATGAATTAAACACTTGAATATGATGAATATCAGTTTGGTAAGCCTGGGATGAAGAGGGTTGCTTAATTAATTGCATCATAATTGATAGGTATATTGTAACATAGGTACCATAACATAACATTGTAATATGGGTAGGCTATACTGTAGGCTACAAGGAGGCTATATCTGTTATGCTATTAGACGCTGGACATTCATCGCACGCAATCACATCACAATCACTTAGTGACGTTACTGACTATTGGAAACAATGATTTTTCTTGCAAAAATATCATGAAATTCATACGTGAATGGAGTGCTTTTTGTATTATCATTAACAACTATTTTCTGCTTCAAAAAGCCTTTCACACGAGCGGACTTGGTTTCAGAAGTCGTTCCTTTTGCGCGATGGCTTTTTTCCGCCATTATTTCTTGGCTTGGTAGGCTGGAAAATATGTCATTTCTAGGTTCAAGACAACGCGGGAACTCATCTGGAGCCGGTGTCGAAGCCGCAGTGGGGCACGCAGCTACCCGTGGGTCGCACGAACGTGTCCTACACCGTCAAGGACAGGAGTAACCAGGAAGCAAGCTGTGCCTTCCTAGTGAGCGTCGAGAAGCAACGTGAGTCAATTTCATAGTAATTCCATAAAATTTTGAAGTAGCAGGTCATTAATAACTTGCTAAGTGCCTTTCACACGAGCGTACTTGGTTTCAGAAGTCGTTTACCACCACATGTATATATGCAAACTAAGTATCCATAACGTCAGTGATGGTGCAATTAATAACTGCAACATCATAACAATACTGGGCTTAGAGTCCGTTTCGGCATCTAATGACGTCATCAGGGACCTCCGCTACTGTGTATTGTTAGAGAGCGCGCAGTGCGCGATCCCAGACCTGAACAACGGTCGGCTGCAGTGCAGCGGCTCGAGTCTCGTTGAGTGTCAAGTGGAGTGCAACGCTGGCTACAGGAACGCTCAGCCCTTCAGCTCCATCAACTGTACCAGCAACCGCTGGTCTCAGCCGCTCGAGTTTCTCCGCATTGGAACCTGCGTCCGTAAGTTGTCGAGTTAACAAATGACATAGAATATTAATAATGTTAGGCTTATAGTCCGTTTCTCGCGCGGAAGGACGTCATCGGGGGTTCCTAAAGAACTTTTGCTGTTCAAAAATTTGGCGTGTTCTCCGATCCCATAATTGTTGTACGTCTGTCGATTACACCAGCGAACTCGAGTTGCATTTATGAGCGTGGTCGACTTAAATGGAGCCTCACACATCATTACACTACACCATATGTGTACACAATTTCTTTCAGTTTACATAAAATCTCAGCCGTTCATATTTCATACAAGATATTTTGCACAAAACAAAGTGCACAATAATGCACGTGGTTTGTGCTCAAAGACTAGTGCAGGTTTAACGCATCACGGCGTGACGTCATGGTCAAACGCTATAGGCCTATTGTGATTGTTAACTGTGAACTAGGCCGAACCCTTTTTGAAAAATGTGTAAACAAACAATTTGACTCGCCGCAGTCAATTTTTTACCAGATCACACAATTGTGGCCAGCCGCTTCACGACGTCACCCATTATCTTTGATATTGCAGGGTATGTGAGGACGGCCACGGGGAACACGACAGCGGTTGGCAGGAACGTCTGCCGCCCCGGCACGCAGCTCAAGTTCACCGAGGATCTGACGCGCGCAAAAATCCGATCGAATTATCTGTGGCCGTCGAACTTCTCCCTGACGCTGGCAGTGAGGTCGAGTGGATGCGGGGGCAAGGTCGACACAAGGCCGGGAACTATGCTGAGGGCGGTCGGAGACAAGGATCTGGCGGTGGATATCATTCTCACCGGAAGTTATGCGTAGGTCCTATGTAATTGCATGTAAGTTTAGCGTAGTACGCCAAAAATGAACTGCCTGCAGGCCGGGAAACAAAGAATTGGCTTGCATCCCCCAGCTCCCCGGGCGAGTCAAAGAGAATTAGAAACTCGCTCTGCCGCATTATTTTCAGCCAGAGGACAGTATGCATATATCAGGGAAATGGGTAGGTTTTTATCTTTCATCTGCGTTTCACATGCGCAGATATAAAAGAATTATTTTCTAGATCTGAAACTATCAGGGTACAATAATTTCAAACGTCGATATCGAGATGTTATTCATCAACAGTTTTGTATCGAAGCTAATATTGTTTATTACCTTTTAACTATATAAGATATTCTTATTGGATAATTATTGCTGTAATTGCTGCACAGTTGTATTTTGAAATAAAGATATATGCCTATATCTGAAAAAGACGAGTAAATAAGAGGAAACGGTTCTACAGGCTTACTGTAGCCTCCCAGTCTCCGTCGAATCCCAGCTCTATGCCTAGAACCGACCCGAAGTTACATGTACTTAGGCCTGATGTGAAATAAAAGCAGGGTACGTAGCCTAGAATCGTAACCTACCTATACGAAAATTTGTCTAGAGTGCGGTTAAATGTAGACTTTCTTTTCCGCTGAAGACTCAAGCGAACATTCATTGACTAATTAGTCCTTGCTAGAAGTCTACTTGTGTCTAGCAAGTTGTAGCGCAACCAGTTCTCGTCTCTCCGTTAGAAGGCGTGTATACAGTAGGTGTTGACTGGACGACGTTTCGCGCTCAAATGATCCGTGGTCCCCGTGCGCTCGCCGCCCCCTGTGCGCGCATGCGCAGACCAGACCTAACCGGGTATACAGGCCAGCCTACTGAGCTCGGGTTGATAATCAGAACACGGAGGATTGACGCAGGCGCGTCACGCAATGACAGAACGTCGGACATTTACAACTGGCTGTTGCCTATGCCTATAATATCCATCGGTATATATTATATCTTATTTTTGACAAATCGCAAGAACAGAATTGACACCCCACAAAAGCAAGCAGCTATTTCATTTCCATGCTGTGTTGGCCATCAAAGTAGAACAAGAAAAAGAAGAGACAACTCTATAATTTTGACTAAGCTATCTCGATTTGCTTACACATTTTTTGAATGGCACAGCATTTTCTATACATATATTATTTCACTTTGAGCCCATATATCGCATATTTCTATTTCAGTGAAGAAGACCAGAAAGACGCCATCAAAGCGGACATCGACAATATGCTGAAGAAGATAGCGGATGAGCTGCGACGAGGCTTTCTACCGTTTGGGTACGCCGACGACAGGGAAGTGCACGCGGCCCAAGACGTAGACACCACAGTCCGGCCAGCCGTTGATGGTTGTCCATCGGGAACCATTGTAACCGACAGCGGCTCGTGTGGTGGGTGGCTGACCAATACCTACAGTCAGTGGCGTCTATCCCCCCCCAACTTACGGTGGATAATTGCCGCCCACATCCCCCCAAATTTGTTTAATTCACAATTTTGGTGGATGTCATTTTAAAATAAACACTGCCAACCAGTAAGATATTGCGGTGCATCGTAATTGCATTCTCTTCCAAACTACTGATTGTCATCTTACAATTTTCACTTCCCCCCCGACTTTTTCAAAGTTTCCACATCCTCCCCAGCGTCCCCCAAAACTGGTGCAGCTGCGCCAAAGTATTGTAAAAAAGTGTAGGGATAGACGCCCCTGCCCAGAGTTCAGCTTAGCCCTTATAAAATAGGAGTAGCGTTGCGCCGGCTGCTTATAAAACAGGAGTAATGCACTCCTGTCTTTCAAAAAATGAGTAGGCCTAGAGTCGGCCTACTCTGTTGCATACATTCGGAATGCACTGCAAAGTTGAAGTTAAACTTCTCATTAATTATTTACGTACAAAAATATTTTTTATGCCCCATAAAGGCAGAACACAATCAAAAATCTAGAACTTAAATAAACATGCAGTCAGTCTGAACTAGATTGCAGTGCAAGGAACATAATCAAAGACAAAGTTTACATGGCGCAGAAGCTAGTAGGCCTATCAACGTCATACGACTGCCTGTGTTGTTCTTTTTGAGAAGGAACAGCGGTAACGCTACGCATGTTTCATCAAGGCTAAACATAACCTTGTGATTTCGGTTTGGTCCAGGCCTGTGTCCGCCGGGGACGTACACGGATGACAGCAGCGCGTGTCACCCGTGTCAGGTGAACACGTACAACGAGCTGGAGGCGCAGAGCCAGTGCCTGCCTTGTCCCGAGAACGGCAGGGCTCCGATGGGATCCTTCATCCGCCACTTCTGTGAGTCCATTATTGCTCGATGTCTCACTGCTATGCGCAGACCTTTCATTTAATGGATGCGAGAAATTTTGAACATTTAATTCGACTAGACTTGCCATACTGTATAAGCAATAAGCTTGCTTGCTATTTCTAAAATTAAGCGAACTCATTTAGTCACCATTAGTATGTACACACTTCATATCTTTAGGCTACCGTTTGTTCTCATTCAATCGTGTAGTATTTTTCGTGCACTGACAAATAATTCAGCGAAAAGAAAAAATCGACTGACATTACTCTTGAAGCAAGAGACCTTTTGTTTATTTACATCCACTCTGCACTCTTAACACGCTTGCTGTGACGCCACTGTACACAGTATACAGGCCTAGCTGTCATGTTGCACAGGCAAACCAAAGACAAGCCTTTGTTCGACGGACTGCATCATGATGATCGTGCTGATCGTCGGATTACTCACTCTCCTCATCATCGTTATCATCGTCATCGTCGTCATAGTCAACAAGAAGCGCAAGCATCAAAACACGTACTCTACTACAGAACTCACCAACAACACCCATTTTGGCAACCCCCTCTACAGTCCGAACGACGAAAGCATCAAGTTCTGTCCTAGCGCGGACGGTTCTCTCCATGAAGAACCGATCGATCCTCAACCGGAGTACTCCGTCCGAGCCAAGAACGAGTACTTCGAGCCAAGTGCGCCCCTGACCAAGAACGCTCCCGGGCCGGAGGGGAAGGCTACGGCTTACGAGAACCCGGTCAAGAAGAGAATGGAGAACGATTACTCCGATCTGCATTAGTGGCCATGCCTGATACGCGATCTACGATTAGATGATCTAGGCTTAACTGATCCGGGATCGTTCAATAGATTAAGATCTTAGAATCGGAAGAAAGGCCGATAAGGCTTTCTGCATTCGCAAATAAGCATGCTGACCATGAAACATTTTGCACCAAATATTTTAAGGAAAATCGATTTAGAATTTTGAAACAATTAATCATTTGCATAAGCTTAATTAGGTTTCAAGATACATTGCTTACACTTTATTCTCTACATCTTTCAGTATTCGTACCCTATTGTTCAAACAAAAAATTTGTTCTTTAAAAGTTTTAAAGACAATCAAATGATGCTCTCTCTTAGCAATCTGATCGCTCAATTTTTTCTAGTTTGTATTCCAAAACCTTGTATAATTGGCTATTGTATCAATAACATAGCTTGCGTAATTTGCTTGTAGTACAATCAGAATTTTGTCAAATAATTAAGTGTACAGGAGCACAGATCTTGCAATACAATAGTGTTTACTCAGTCATTTGCATATAACAGAAGTGACAACGCTAGTTACTTTAGAGTAACTAGCGTTGTCACGTCTGTTATACGCACACCCCCAAAAAATGTCGGTGCTCAGTTGGACAGAAAAGGATGATCAACGCTCCTTGCAAAACGCCTACATAAACAGTCCTCGATTACTACACCCACGTTTCCTTCAAACCACCTGTTCTCTAAACTCCAAAGCCACGTTTCCTCCAAACCCACCCGTTCTCTAAATCCATGTTTCCTGTTCAATCTACATAGCCCCAGTAACCAACATCGAACCGTCTGCATAGATCATCAACTTAAATTAAAACGAGACGATCCAAGCGCAATTCGAATTTCAAGTACTTTGAAAGGTTAGGTTCAGTGGCTTCATTTACATGTGCAGTGTACATACTTATACTAGAATCAAAAACAAACAAGCTACTCTTATTTAAAACTGTCGGTAATACAGCTAAGAAGTTTGCAGAATGAAAACATCCAAATGTGCCTTTGTTACTTGCTTTTGTATAACATTTTGCATCTTATTTCCTAAACTGAAGGCACAGGAAAAACTGTGTCGCATCCAATCCACTACCGACGTTCCATTTGGACATTCCAGCTGAGATTTTCATCACAAGAAATCAAATAACATCCCTCAACCAGTAGTACACATTACTGCAACAGTTTCTAGTCATGTCCAGAGCTTCCATTAATTAGAGCTTCCGTTAATTAGAGCTTCCATTAATTAGAGCTTCCATTAATTATAGCTTCCATTAATTATAGCTTCCATTAATTAGAGCTTCCATTAATTATAGCTTCCATTAATTAGAGCTTCCATTAATTAGAGCTTCCATTAAT
>JAQIWG010006976.1:0-12768 GCA_034695025.1 Chamaedrilus cognettii
TCGGTTGAACTTGCTAAAGGTATATAAACCGAGGGAAACAGGATGCAGGAGCGTTCGACAAACACCTACAAGCCTAGGTAGCTAATTACGACCTAGCTAACGGCCGAAGGCCGAAGGACTGGACCAAATAACAGAAACGAATGAGAACGCTAATAGGAGCTTATTGATAACGAATAAAATATCGATCTTGTACTCTCAAGAAAGCGTTGTGTCTCTATAGTTATAGCTAGTCCTCAAATCTAAAATAAAAGAAGTAATAAAAGAAACCCAAAACTCTAATATAAGAACAATATAAGAATTATGCCAATTTTATTCTGGTTGTCTGCCTTCTAGTTCGAGATTTGAAATTAGAAAACTGAATTTTTCAGAGTCATGCAACATCTGAAGGACTCATTGCCTTTAAGATTGTTTTCCTTGGTTGGCGATGATGACTATGAAAATCATATGAAAAAGTATGACATTGTGAAACATGATAATGGATCAATAGTTAAGTACAAAGTGTTTAAATGGCTAGAATGCGAGTTAGGACAAAATTCGTGACATTATCGTTTGATGTAATTTCGTATGGTAGGCTAAGGCTTGTTGCAATGTGTTTGTTTAAATCGTAATAATTTAAAACTTTCTTATTGTCTAACTTATTTACTTTTACTTTTTGGTTCAGAACTGGGTTTTTTTTTCGGTTTGATGTGATGATGTGCTGTCATTGATTTGGCGAATAAAATACATGTTAGTAAGATTTCACGTGGTTTACTAATGACAACTACTAGCAGTGAATACTATGATATATCACAATGCTATAGGTGTAATAAGTTAGTATCGGCTAGAGGATAATGCTTCCCTCAGTTAGGTATGTAGACGACTAAAATGATCACTACGTAACTACAGTAGACGGCTCACCTTTACAACATACGTGTACGTGTTCTAGCCTACTCCCGCGGCGACTACAGTCGCGCTGCTGCTGCCGTATAGGCTTACAGTATATACAGTATAGCATTCGCATATACACCACATTGAAGACTGTGAAAGAATTAATATATGTAAAAAATATAATGGGAACTTTGTGTTTACATTATAATCTTTTCAGTGCTTAATTATTAAGCCTACTGGGGTTCCACTGTGTACACCGACATTGTATTCCACTGTGTTCACTTATATGTAGCCTACATGTATTTAAAGCATTGGTTTGTTAAAAGAATCATCCGATAGGGTGGAGTGCAGTAGAGAAGTTGAAGGTAAAGTGAAGATAAGGTCACAGGTGGAGATTTACGTTCGCATGTGGGCTCATAATATGCATGATCCCACACGTGCCCCAACGCGTGGATTTTGAACACCTACATGTGACCCACATGTGATCACATGTGGGTCTGATGTGGCCCTTCTTTCGGAGCCCATAGCGCCCGTAGCCATTCCTAGGCTGATGGTCGAAAACAAACTCTGGATGGACAGTTTGTAGACCTATAGACCAATAGATCTATAGAAAGATCTTCACGATGCCATAATCGCTATGGTGCGCCAATTAGAGGGCTTACACAGACGATCGACACATCGATAAATTAGTAGGCAGGTGCTTCAACGACGAAAGCAACAGTGGTCGCATTTCATTTTCGACAAATCGGTTTTCGGCAAATAGGACTGCTCCCAAGCTAGTTGCTGGATCAGCTGATCTAACTTTAAAGTTTAAATGCAATTTCTATTTTAAGCTGAGAAATTGACTGAAGGCTTGAGTAGAATACAACACAAGCATTCAAATTTCCCCAATGGATATCAGTGACCTATTTCTGTCATGTCGCAAGGGAGACCTTGGGCGCGTCAAGTAAGTTTTAGAATCACCATTTTCGTTGTTGTCGTCGGTGTTGGGTACAGATAGCCTATTGCTAGAGCAGCTGCAGTATCTACAGCTAATCAGCCGATGGTCTGAGCCTGGGGTTTTGGATTTCCGTGGACTGGGAGCCCTCTGATTGATTGGAGCCGACTGTAGCGCTCTCATTCGTTGGATCCGATGGTCTGAGGCTTTGGATGGCCGTGGACTATATATAGAGCTATTCCATGCTTTGTTATACAGAGGCGTGTAACCGCGTGTTAATCCCTCTCCTCTCATTACATGGAATCAAATTTTCCATTCTTCTAAGTATTACTTTAATCATTGTTCTTGTTTCTCGCACTTTTCTGTATTTGTCCTCATTTGTTTTTACTCTCTCCAGGTAATCTTCTTCATTCTTTTACCCACATTTCAAACGCCTCTATTTTTCTTGCGTCTTCCATCCTCGGAGTCAAGTTTTGGTGCAGTATAGTGCCATAGAGCAAACCAATGCCTTCCGGTTCTGAGTACTCGTCATTTACTTAGGCTATTGCTACTTGGTACGTCTTATCATTCTATGGTAACTCTCTCATCATTCTCTGGTCCCTCCAGGCTACGCCCATGCGTTTCAAAACGTTCAACGTCGTCACTCAGTTTATTCTGTCATATTTGCCTTTAAAAAATCTATAAGCATTTTGGAAGGCATTTGAGTTAACTGGGTGATGATGTTGAACGCTTTAAAACATATTGGAGTAGACTATTGGACCGCAGAATGATGATCGAGTTGTATGCAGTAGCTGAATCCAGCAGCGATTGTCAAAGTGAATGGTAACTGGTAAGAACTTGTCTATTACAAGTTTTGAAACATTTAGTGAATTGTCGACTCATAGTAGGCCATAAAACCGGTTTTAGCGATAATTAAACCTATTGCCGAGATGTGGTTGACCAACAGTTCATCACCGTGCAATATGCTAAGCAAATTCGGCCTGAGTTCACATTTCAGACTGCAGAGTGAAGATAATTGGCCCATTTTGTCAAAACTCTCCCAGTTAGTCTTTCATGAGTTCACAAGACCCACATTGCTTCTACTTTATCCAACCCAGTTAATTGGCCAAAGAATGACCTCACAGGCATTTGAGATCGTGTCTCTGCATCTGCATCACGTCTCTCGCCATGCCCACAATCGGATGTAATGTGTTTTATTTTGATCTAATTGTTACATGAATCATAAGTGGTGCATCAGGTGACAGTTCTAATTCTTGATCAATCATCGAGCAGTTTAGTTAGTCATTGATCAGTTAGTGAATTTAGTAGGCCTACGCTAATTTTGAGTGGATAGAGTCAGGCTCCAGGATCAATTATTTTATTGGCTGTACATATCGAAGTCGTGATGGAGTGATTAGAGTCAATTATACATGGACACATGCGTTGAGTCTATGGAAATCTAGCAGAGTACGTCGGTAAAGCGACTAAACGATTGAGGCTACATTTTCTGAAGTCGTAATTAATTATGACCGGTGCTTCACCTGCGAAGTCTACAATTTTGAGCTACAACTGATTTACAATGGCATTGCATCACTCGATGAATCCAGCTCTTTTCAGAAATCACGTTAATTATGTTTATGGGTATTGTCGACGATTCGCTATTTTTGTACTCTCTCATACAGTCTGCAAATAGAGCATTGATAATTTATTATTTGATGATTAATTTGGGATTAGGGCTGCATTTGGGTTAGCAAATTAAGCCTATGGCTGCATTGCAGTTAGGAGTAGGCCATGGTTTAGTTAGTGGAGGTGTTGGGGTTAATGAACTTAGTGTCTTCTCTCTAAAGGAAAATTCTAAAACTTTAAATTTTTTAGTTATTATTTTTCAAGGCTAAGATTCAGTTTTATCATGTTTCAAATAATATATTAAACGAACTTTGTAATATCTACGTAATAAAATGTTCAGCATTCTGGACATTGGGTCATTTCAAGTCCATGGTGTTACGATTGAGTTGGAGTTGAGTTAACGTTTCACAAGTCAGATTCACATCCATATTCACATTCGGAATATGAATGTATTCGTATTAATATGCATAATTTAATATTTGCGTCAGTCTAGCAAATATGTCCTACGAAACGTGAATGCCAAAAAAGACAGACAACAGCAAAAAGAACTATCAGAATGTTTTTCCAAATGTGAATATGAATGTGAATCGAACTTGTAAGACGTTAACTCAACTCCAACTCAATCGTAACATCGTGGACTTGAAATGACCCATTGTCAAGTGAGGTAGACGAATGGAGTGTCATTGTAAGAGGGAAAGTATAGTCATTGAAAGAGAAGAAGTATACCGGTAGTGCAGATCTGAGAGCTAGAATGGGGTTAGAAGTAGTGGGGAAAGTGGTAAGAAGAAACCGATTGAGATGGTTGAGGCATGTTTTGAGATAGGTACCGGATGATTGAGTGCGGAAATGTTTAGATTAGCTTATAAGGTAGATGGGAAAAGACGTAGAGGGAGACTGGAAACCACATGGAAAAGCTTGATTGAGAAGGATATGAAATCTAGGGGATTAAGACGTGAGAATGCGACGGATAGGATAAAGTGGAGGGTGGGTGTCCATGGCTGCACATGGCCTACCCCTGCGTAAGCGGACAATGCAGCCACAATGCGCGCGCATGTGTGTGTGTCACTAAATGGTTTATCATCCAGAATGTCTGACATTAGAGCCCTTATGTTTCAGGCATTTAGTGGAACAGAAGGAGATCGATCTGAATGTAAGGGACAAGTGGGACAGTACTCCGCTGTACGTACGTTGTATAGAATTTCATTGGGATACTCAAGTTATCTGCCTGATTCTAGGTTTTTTAAAGTACTTATGTTTGCGTATTTTGCTGTGATGCTGGGTCACTGGATGTTTCTATAGATATTGTGGAAACTACCATGTATGGCATCAGTGCTATTCATTCACTATGCTCTCTATTTATATAGGCATTGCGCATATCTCTGTGCATCCTGATAAATATCTCTCTGCATTCAAATAGCTAGATCTCTTTACATGCATACATTGTGTGTTCATAAAGTATGCATACATACAATGTTCATTCAAGTATCATGCATAATTATATGCTGCATTCAGGTACTATGCATATTTTGGTGTGATTCTTGAGACATCAGGACTACATCTGCCTCTATGCTCTGGGCGTCTCTGTTTTTTTGTACTATGTGTGTCCGTTCAATTCATCCAGGTACTACGCGTGTATCTTCATTCAGGTACTATGCATGACTGCACGATTCACGTGTCTGTTTACTCAGGTACTCTGCATATCTCTGTTTATTCAGGTACTATGCGTGTCTGTTCACTTAGATACTACGCGTGTCTGTGTGGTCATGAGGAGCTCGTGAAGTACCTGCTTGAGAATGGTGAGGGATAGTTTAGTGGTTCAATGCGTGCTTTTTGACTAGCAAGTGATGGCACCATCTGAGCAATAGCTGGTGCGATTGAATACATGGCACAGGCACTCCCTTTTGGAATATTAGTTCTAAATTGTAGTGAGCATCTGTTTGTATATAGATCCATCTGCTAGAGTTTGCATTACAATTTAATGATATGATTACACAATCAAGGATTTCTTTGAATTTGTCTAAGTATCATGTAACTATAGTGTAACAGTAATTTTGATTGTTTTGTAAATTGTCAGTGTAGTTTTGTTAAACTGTGGTTGGTTTGTATGCTGTGAAATACATATATTTGATGTTATTTAGCATCCAAACATAGACATCACCATAAAAGCACAATGCAAACTTGGGTGATACCAAAGGGGTCAAAAACCAGAGGTCCATATGGGACACTGTATTTGGCACGCGAAAAGAGATGGGGGTTGAACTGGATGTATACTGCATTGTAAAATATTGATGATGTCATTGATCAAGGTTTTTGTTGTAAATAGTACTGGTATGCTGCAGAGGCGAGGTGTGAGGCGAACACGTTTGACGGTGAGCGCTGTGTGTACGGCGCACTGACGAACAGAATCAGGAACGTGCTGCGCAACTACAAGGCTGTCACCTCCGCCACTATGCGCAGAGACTTGTACACTGAGTTTCTTAGGAGGTCCACACCATTGCTGCACCTAACATCTTTCTTTTAAAAATAACATTGAACAGAATTCTTTTTTGAATTTAAATTATTTTGTAAATGTTGATGGTATTATCAATAGTTAATAACAACAGAAGGGAAGAATGGAGGGCAAGAGGAAGAGGGAAAGGAAGAGAATAGGAATTATAGATGAATTACTGAAAAGAAAATTGCTTGGAAACGTGAAGAAAATGATGAAGGACTGCCATAGGGGACAGGTTGGATGCCAGGGACCTGCCGTTTGGCAGTGCACGAGAGAGAGAGGTAGTATTATCATAGTATGCAGCTTACATTAATGCCTTGTCAGTAACATATTAAAAGATGAATAAATGATTAAACGTAGCTCTTAGCATGAATAAGTTTAAGAATTCATGAGGAACCCTTGATGGGTCCTCATGCTCCCGATGTACCTTTGTGTGGTCAGGATGCACAGCTTATGTCTGTGGCTGCAAATGGCTAACCTCTGTTTGAGGGGGAATGCGGCCACAAAACGCAGAGTGAGAGAGAGAATTAGTAAACTACTGATAGTTGATGTGCAGAACAGTTATTGTGTAAGGTATTGAAATGATGTTTAAAGGAAAGAAGATTCTCAAAGCTCCTGAAATATGAAATATTAATAAACAATAATAAATCAATTTTTTTGGTACTTTTACTAAATCTTTTTCAATTGCCCAGTTGGCTATCTCTCCCTCTCCACGTTTTGTGGCCGCAGTCCTCGCAAAGCAGGGGTAGGCCATTTGGAGCCACGGACGCATGCCCTGACCAAATGAAGGTACATCGGCGCTTGAAGGACTTTAAAGGGAAGGAATGAATTAAGGAGTTAGATGTCTCGTTTCGGAGCCCCCGGAAACTCTCGATACACCTCCCCGAGCCCCAGCAGGTTACCCCGCGGCCCTGCACTCCTTCCCAGCCACCAACCCACCCGTCTTAGCACCTTCTGAACCCAGCATCATCTTATAGACACTCGGGCGGGCCAAGAGCAGAAGGTTTTGTCTGTGACTAACTTAGATCAATGCCTATTGATAATGTGTCTAATAGGCATTGTGCTATAATAGACTATTGACTATGTGCGATTAGTGCATCAGTCTGCTCTGTCACTGACCGGTGCGAGTGTGCTGTCACTGACCGGCGCATGTGTTCTGTCACTGACCGTATGCCAGTGTGCGCAGGTTGTTGGAGCGGCGTGACAGCCACCCGGATGTTCAGTTTGTGGTTCATGGTGAGCGCTTTCCTGCGCACCGCTGCGTGCTGGCCGCGCGCTCTGAGTACCTGGCCGCTCTGCTGCGCTCCACCTGGCGCGACCGGGCCACCATCCCCGTGCAGCGCAAAACGGTCTCTTCACACGCATGACCTTCATGGTCGGCTGCATGCAGTGGCATAGAGAGGGTTTCTGGCACCCGAGGAAAAGTCTGACGTGGCGCCCCTCAAAAAACTCGCGACTGATGGGGGAGCTGATGACGGAGGTTTCTCCATAGACTTGCTATGTCAAAACAAATGTTTTGTTCCACGGAGGGCTGAAGGGGGCGCCTTTTTTTCGCTTCATTTCCTAAACTTGAACTTGCTGCGTCAAAAGCAATCACAGATTCCGGATCTCATATTTATTGTGTCAAAATCCATAAATTAAATGCTCATTGGCGACCCCCTGACTCCTGGCGCCCGGGGGGCTTCCATCCTGTGGGCCCTCCCCTCGCTGTGCTGCTGCTGCGCAAATGAAATTATGAAGCTTGATATTAACCTTAATTATTAATTTTAATAACCTAGTAATAAAAAAAAAAATTATTATAAAAATGCTAAATGATCTAAATTATATAGCTCAGTTTAATTATCATTTTCAGCGAACAAGAGTTTTGATCATTTGGAGGGATAGATTTTGATTATAGATCAAATTTTAACGTGATATGAGTAGATTCACATTTTTAACGGAATCTGAATTTTGACAACTTTGAATTGAGGGTTAGTGTTTTTTCTAACATCTTCCTTCGAAATGTTGTTCCTAGTTATCACTCTTATATTTTATTTTTTAAGAGCTGAATTTAGGCATATTCTACTGATTTAATTCTGTTTATTATCCCTACCAGGACAATTTCACACCAAAATTTGTCTTCCTCTAAATTTCTAGGGAATTGACCTTACTATCTAATATTCATTTGCGTTACGATTCAGAATGATCCTGATAGAGAGGCAGCAGTTATGTTAACAGTAATGTGCTGTCATGTGTGAGTGGATGTTTGAACGAATGTTAGATCAAGATCTACACCGTCCAATTGGCGCACTTGAACCATCACGAAACCCCCTCTTAGTTTGGACCCCTGCAGACCGGAGAACAAACAATTGGCCTGCAGCCTGGAGCTCCTCGGGCTTGTTGCAAAAGGCGACTAAAGAAAAGGGCGAGCAGTTCTGTGTCGGTGTCCTGTGATAAAGTATCCCTCTTAAAAAGTATCCCCCCTGTGAGGTTTTTTCCAGATATCTGCTGAAATTTTTAATCAAATGCTCTGAAAGTTTCAGCGTTTGTAGCTGGCATCTTGTAGAACATGTGCATACAATTTTGTTTTTTGCAACTTCAAAATCTCTTTTTTTATTGTAACTTTTAATGCGAAATTTACAACGCTATACAACGATGCCTCAAAGGTCTGATAAAACTTGACACAGACATTTGAAATTTGGCACAGGTTTGGAGATCATCGTTATCTAGAATGTGCCAAAAGTTGGCGATAGTCGGATCATTGGTGTAGCAAAGAGACAGTTTTTTGTGCGATTGTATAAGGGTGGATACATTTGAGTGAAGGAGGATACTTTAGAACAGTGAACATTGTATCCCATCATAGCTTCATGGTAAACGCAGCCATTTATCTCAAATGATGTGAGATTGGCACCAAATTTTATGCTAATCTGTTTGCTCGTTTTTATACCATGATCGTTAGATTGCGTCATGGGGGGATCACATATCATGGGGGGATACTTTATTTCGTGACACAGGCTCTCTTGCACAAAACCAGACTGTTTATAGCCCTTGTGTGCTACACACGTTTCCTAAACTACAAAAAACAAAACAAAAAACAAACCTCGTAGTTCACATGTGTTGATATTGAGCCATGGCTTGATCTCAACCCTGATCTTGATCTTGATCTCAACCCTGATCACATCACGCGTTCAATTTAACCACAATCAATGTAGCATCTTAGTACCAGTACTTTAAACTGGTTCTTTGACAAATTCATATGTTGCGCTTTTGTCTGGTAATATTTTATTTTAAGGCAGATAAAGTTCTTTTAAGATAAAGGTTATCTATTAAGCTCATTTAAGACTTTGCTTACGGCATGGAGGTAAATATATAGTTTAACCAAATGACCTTCATGGACTGTAGTTTCCTCCTCTGAAGCCCTCTCAGCTCACGATTCCCCTTGTGGGGTCAGGGCACGTGAGAGCATGTGTTCATGGCTGCAGACGTCCAACCCGTGCTTGCACGGAAAATGGACGAGAAAAACGAAAATGATGATGATGAACAATGAATGGGCATTAGGAGCTGTGTGAAGAATCATTTTCTTTGTCTAGCAACAATAACATGTAAAAGCTCTGCTTGAGACACTAGTGATGTTGTTTTCTTGAACGCTGTTCAACTGCTGCAGGTACAAGCAAGCACATTTAGACTAATGCTGCAGTATCTATACACTGGTAGGCGTTCGTCTCGTCTCATAATTTTATGTTCCCGTGTCATCTTTTCCGCCTAAAATTTTAGTTAGTTACAGATCTCTCTCTTTGTCTATACACTGTAGTGTACTGTTACTGTCAAACTTAAGGTCCCTGGCATCCAACCTCTCCACACCTGGCGACCCACCGCCATTCTCTTCATGTTTTCATACTATTTTCTTTCCAGTAATTCATCTATCAACTAAAGCGGGACCTGGGGGGCAAGAGCCTGGTGGAGAGATAGAGTATGGCGAGGGACAGGGATGGTTGGCGAGAGTTTGTAACGAGCCGCTGCCGCTGAAGTGAATGAAGAGGAGGAGGATCTATCATTCGTATTCTCTTCCTTTTGCCCTTTATTCTTCCCTCTTGCATTTCTCTAATCAATCCCTCTCCTCCCGCTACGTGCTCATCCAGTTCTTGTTTTTTTGTGCAATCATATCAACATGTGTTCTTCTTTTCTCAATTCTTGCCAGCTTCCATTCTCCTCCAGACCCACATCTCAAAAGAAATGGATCTATTCCTTTCATATCCTCTTTTCTGAGCGCCCACGTTTCAGCCGAGTCTAGTGCCACCGACCACACAACAGCTTTCACAATTTTCCTTTTCACTTTCATACTCAATCCCCTAGTCAACAATTTTTTCTCGTTCTTATTTCTGCTTCACTTCTTCCATACTCTGTAATTCGTGCTCCCAGGTACTCAAACTTTTTGACTTGTTCCGCCCTTTGTCCGTCAGTCACTATGTTTATCTCTCCTCCCCTCTTTGATATCTTCATCGCCTTTGTCGTTTTCACATTTATCTTCATATCAAAACGAAACACGACCTTTTGCTCCTGGCATGCCCCAATATCTCTGAAACAATGCTTGGATCAGGGGGTGTGTTAGAGATAGGGCGGGCGGTGGTAGGGAGGGCTTTTAACCAGGGCTGGAGAGGTAGAGCCAGAGTTTGCGGGCACTAATATTGAGGAGGCCTCCGTGCAGACTCTGGACCGATTTCTTCATATAACTGCATCAGATTAAGTGTCGGCTTAATCCTACTTCCCCCTGAAATTCTGTCAGCTCCTGATTCCAGTAGTGGAGCCGGGGCACGTGAGGGCTTGTGCCCATGGACGCAGACGTTCAATCTGTGCTAGCAAGGAAAATGAACGGGGAAAAATGGAATCATGAGGATGAGGAGCATCATATGTCTTTGCGGTCTCATTTAAGCTATCCAACACCTTTTGTAACTCTGTCTCTGGGTGTGCTACCGTTCTTTGGTCATCTGCTAATCTTATATCTTTCAACTGGTAACCTGCTACTTTGACCCCCTCTTCTAGTCCCTCCATTGCTTCCTCCATCATTGCTTCTGCGTATAGTGAGAACAAGAGCGGTGTCAATAAAGATACTTTTACAGCTCTATATAATATGCTTTATCCATCAATAGGCAAGTAACCATACTGTATATTGAGTGCAAATTTTTAAACGGAGATAAATAAAATCCGGTGCAGATATAAGTGCCGTGAATGTAAAAGTGAGCTCGCTTGAGCACGGCTTGAAGTTTGTTGGAGTGTTGAGGTGAAATGCTGTTTTGGCACAATTGAAAGTACGTTTGAGTGAAGAAGTGCACTGGTTTTCGGATAGATATAAGCGTAGTGAGTATAGGATTGAGTGGCTCCTACACTTTTTCTCACTTATATCCACGCTGAAATCTACATACTTCTTCTCTCATTGGCCCTTAGAATTAGCTTTGATAGAAGGGCCGATGAGATGAGAAATGTGTGTAATTCAGCAGAATAGATAGAAGTGTTAATGAGTGTAGGAGCGTGCTGGTTCAAGCATGGATGGAAGTGCCAGTGAGTGCAAGAGTGTGCTGTTTCAGCATGGAAAGAAGTGCCAATGAGTGTAGAAGTGTGCTGATTTTAGCGCGGATAGAAGAGTCAATGAGTGCAAGAGTGTGCTGGTTTCAGCGCGGATAGAAATGCCAATCAGCGCAGGGATGTGCTAGTTTCAGCGCAGATGGAAGTACCAATGAGTGCAGGAGTGTGCTGGTTTCAGCATGGATAGAAGTGCTAATGAGTGTAGAAGTGTGCTAGTTTCAGCGTGGATGGAAGTACCAATAAGTGCAGGAATGTGCTGGTTGCAGCGCGGATAGAAGTGCCTGTGGAGCAGGTTGAGGAGTTGATGAAGTTGGCTCGACACTGTCGTTTGCAGCGTCTTGAGCTCAGTCTTGCTGAGCGACTCAAACACACTGCATCGTTCGGTTTGTCAACTCTTTCTCTGTTTGATCGTGTGTCTCAAGTCAATTGACCACTACCGAGATAGACTTGGGCCAGTGGTTAAAAGGCTCTCTTTTGAGACAAAGCAGTTAAGAGCTTATCTTCTCTGGGCATTCCCTTCACAACATCACGCTGTTTAAAGTGCCCCCTTCCCCTTGGTGAGGATGTAGCTTTTAAAGTGAAATTATTTTATTTTTAAGTAACTTTTTTTGTTAATTTTTTTTGTTTTCAGTATTTTACATGAAAGAAAATGAAAATAGTACTAAATAAACAGTGAAACGTAATCACACGTGCAGGCTTATGTGATGATATTCGTGAAAGCATTCGTGAAAACTTTCACATGATCTAGATTCACATTCGTTTTTCAGTCAAATGGCCTGCATTCAATGCCACCAAGATGCATAAAAATATATATTTGAAGCACTGCTGAGTTGAGTAGATAAGAGAATCTCACCCTTTTTGTAAGTTCTTCTTATATTTGACTTATTTTAGTCAAGGATCAAGGATCTTAGGGACCTATAAGGAGCTCTAACATAATAATTGCTTACTGCTAATATTCAAGAGATACTTTGTTACGTCTGAAAATCAATTTGGCTTTAAAGCTAATGTTGGGTGTGCGCATGCTATCTACATGTTACACAATGTTGTTGATTATTTTGCCCTCAGTGAGTCTAGTGTTAACTTATGCTTTCTTGATATGTCAAAGGCCTTTGACAAGATTAATCATTCTGTACTTATAATCAAACTTATGGAACGAAAATTACCCAAACCAGTAATTCAATTACTCTACTATTGGTATACCATCTCGAATAATATTGTTCGATGGGGGATGTCACATTCTGCATCATATAGCTTAACCTCAGGTGTTAGACAAGGAAGCGTCAGCTCTCCCGTTCTGTTCTCAGTATAT
>JAQIWG010006977.1:0-12768 GCA_034695025.1 Chamaedrilus cognettii
CCTCTCAGGTGGGGGGACAAAAGCGGCGGAAAAGCTGGCACATATGGCCGCAGAACCCCTACGAGTTACGAGGGCGACGGTGATGAAAGAAATGTTGGAGGGCACAAAACACCCCTCAATTGGGGGGACGATGGGGATAATCCTGCCAGCGCTAGCGGGGGGCGTAAAACCCCACACAGTTGGGGGGAGGGAGATGATTTACGTGGTGGTGGGGGCAGAAGAGCCCCCGGATATAGAGATAACGATTGGGCTGATAGCAGGGAAGAGGGTGGAAGGCGGAATTCTCCTGCAAAACTTTGCGAGGGGGAGAACGAAAGAAAGAAGGGGGGCTCAACGGGTAGAGGGGGCTGGGGTCCCACCCCGTTAAACCGCGGGGGCTGGAATTCAGAATTGGACGACACAATGTCCACGGATTCAGGGGGTTCCTCCGAATGGACTCCCTTCCCCCCACTTCGACGATCTTCCTACGACTCGCTGTACTCCCCGCGCAGAGGGGGGGGGTCGCGGGGCGGAGACGGGGGGAGCGGCAGGGGTGGGGGGGTGAGGGCTGGCGGGGGAGGCGGGAGGGGTGGGGTACGGCGAGTGGGGAGGGGGGGACGCCGGGGGGATGGAAGATACTCCTTGCATCAGACTAGGTAACAAACGGCTTCGCTTTTTTAAAACTTATAAATGTTGTGCAGATTTGTCTATATCAGTCATGCTGTGTCACTAGCTCTACGAGTGATAGACGAGTGTGTACATATAGATTACAATTATTGTAAAAAGTGTGATTATATTGACATTTATCTGCATGCACAGTGGTGCGTATGGCATTGTTGAGGAGTTCATTTATATATTTATTTATTGATAAATGCAGTAATGACTGATTGAATGTTTTTAATGAATGATTATGCCCTAAGAAGGTATGCATTTATACGTAATTTAAAATATTTAGAATTCATTGTATTTCAATGAGAGAAGCATTGAAAAAGTGGTTTCTCAACAATATCTAAACTCAAATACTAACTTTTTACGCTAATTACAGTCAAATCTTTTTATCTTTGCGTCTTTTTGTAGCGGTGCGCAATTCCTAAAAAAACAATGCTTGATTGCCTTTTGCATTAGACCCCAGCGTAGTCAGAGTGGGGGTCGGTACTTAGACAACGCGCAGGAGGACCGACGCTTCCGATTGGACGAGGACGAGGACCGCCGGCTGCTATTGGACGAGTCGATAGCGTCGGCGTCGCGTGCTATCTGCAAGCGTTGGGGTAGATTGCTAATTTGACACTCTGATGCGCCCTAATTAAAAGTTATGTTATGTTTTCTCTCTTTAGAACCAACAAATAAATGACAAACTCTTTACCATAGAACTAACAGATGTTTTTCTAGTGCAAACAATTTCAGATAGTTGAAATATAGAATTGGATTTTATAATCGACGATATGGATCGTATTTTAGATTACTAATTGGACTTCTTTTTTATTGTTTTGTATTTAGACTATATTTTATTCAGAGTAAACGAGGTGCCGTGGTGTAGTGGTTAGGGCATCGGTCAGAGAGTCCTGAGAACTGGGTCATCTAATGCGTCACGGACGAACCTGTAACGCTGCGTCCATGTCAACACAGGTTAGACGTTTATTATATTGAAACTGAGTTTTTAAACCGGATGCCCTTCCTGTCACCCATCCAGAATAATAAATTGCCCTGGACGATGATTATCAGCTAGCGACACTTGTGCATTTAACGGCCTTGATGAAGGGCCTGTAATGCATGGTTTCATAGTTACCGGCGCGGGGACTTGAACCCTGGTCTCTAGATATCCAGTCCGACTCCTTAACCACTACACCACAGCGTCTCGCTTATGATATTTTAAAATGATGCTTCAAAGCTCTGCAAATAATAATTAATTAAGGTGGAGTGCAGTAGTGAAGTTGATGTTGAAGTGAAGTAACCATAGAATATAAAATACGTTTCTCCCTCCAAATTTATGAGATGACAATGTAAGAATTATATTTAAATGTGCTTCATATAAAAAAAAGATAGTTTAAAGCCTGTTTCGCTGCAGGCAGTGATGGGGGTATGGACCGGTGGGCTCACGACAACGAGAAACGCCTTCATCTCCCATCCACCCCCGCCTCTCCGAACAAAAGGGGGGGCGGCGCCTCCAGCCGTGGCTCTGCCGGGGACAGAAAGGGGGCAGTGGGGACCTCTAGCGGGGTGGATGATGAATGGGGGCGACCCCTGCCGCGCAGTGCTAAGTTGGAGAGGTGTGAGAATGTGATAGCATTTGGTTTTCCTTAAATTTTTTTATTAAAACAATTCTTTTTTGGCTATTCAGGCACCTGTAGGGGGAATCAAATGTTTTATGATTTGGATTCGAAAGCATTCATTACGCTGGCTAGCTTAAACTATACTAACACGTTGTGATATTAGCCGGCATACATGAATCAGTATTTCAAGCATTGAGCAAATTACCCCGCATTGATAGTTTGTATATTTTACTTTAATATATGCAGTCCTTATGAACGCCTAGGGGGTCGTTTGTTTAGTTTTCTGCTGGTCCCAGTGCCAAACGTGTTGGGGTGTTTGTCTACATCTCTGTCTGCGCGCCCCTGTGCCTGACCCGCTGTCTGTTCCCTTAGCTGTCTGCTCGCCCCTGTGCTTGACCAGCTGTGTGTCTACAGAGAACTGTTTCAAGACGCCGACAACTCTGGAATCAATTTTGACAAGTACGAGGACATTCCTGTCGAAGTGAGCGGAGAGAACTGTCCTCTCAACATCGAGTCTGTGAGTGCAAACAATAGTAGTACGAGCTTTTGGAAATCTGTTTTGTTGTTCAGAGGCATCATTTGCCTAGCATAAAAAAGACTGTTAACTTACCTACTTTTTTGTCGTCTAATCTGTTAATGTCCATGTTTTTACACAGGCCATGTTTTCACACGACGTGTGCCCTGATGAGGACTGCTGGAGCTGAGCTGTTATGACCTGGTGCCCTTCCTGACGCCAACCAAATAAATAATTATCTGGCACGGAGTTAGCAGCTAGCGTTGTTATTTATGTAGATTCTGTTTAAGTGGCTGTTCATTAAAACATCGTATTGCCTCAGCTTTCAGTTTATAATTTGCAATTTGTTACTGCATGCATTGCTTCAAAAAAATGCATTGTAGGTTTGCGGTGCACTTTGTAGAATTAATATTCAGTGCGTGTCCCTATTTGAATTTTTGGGATGTAAGAAAGCCTATATTTCAGTGTATTTGAGATGGATGCTTTCATGCATGAACAGTTTGCGGATGTCTCGCTGGGGGAGATTTTAGACTTCAACGTGTCACTGTGCAACTACACACATCCCACGCCGATACAAAAGTACGCTATACCCAGCGTGCTGGCCCAGCGTGACGTCATGGCCTGCGCACAAACAGGTCTGTCTGTCTCTCTGTCTGTCTATCTGTGTGCCTGTGTGAGCGTGTCTGTCTCTGCCTTTGCCTGTCTAATTGTACCCATGAAGGTGTCGCTGGCTGTATTTCCCTAAGCGTGTGTCCTTTGTTTAATTCTTTCAAATTAAGGTTAATGAGAGAATGTATGTGACTATAGTTGTTTAGCGTTTGACATTGTCAGCACAGAGATCAATTTTGTTGAGTTTTTTGACCTTTTTTGTTTTATAGTGAGTTTTATCTTGTTTGTGGGTTAACTGTACATCTTAATGCTTTTGCATACGTGTGTCACTATCTTCTAGTTTATCAGTTTGTATTACATGTAATTGATTGTTGGCAAAAAAAGTATCAATTGAATATCTTCTGTCAGTGCCTTGGCAAGTAAGTACCATCGCTTCATTTTCTTCTGTGAGTATCTTCACAAATTTGTAGGGCGTTGCTTTTTCTGTGCAGCGATTACGCGTTACAGCTATAATTTATTTCTTTGTGCAGCCCACTCTGCTCTTGCTGTGTTCAGGGTCGGGCAAGACAGCAGCCTTCCTGCTGCCCATCCTCAGCCTAATATTCTCTGATGGAGCGCCAGACTATTCCTCAACAAAAGTTTGTAATATTATGATGTGGCAAGCTTTGAATTGTAGTTTTGACAATGAGGATCATCCAATAGCATTTGTTGGCTGACATTGATACACTGAGTTTGTTTGATATAGGCTACACATAGGCGTTCCTCCACCAAGTAACCCTTTCCCCTGAAAGATTTAAAAAAAATGAGTAGCCCTTAACTGCTCTTTGAACAAGGCGCTTTGTTTTTGCCTTATATAATAAATACAACGGTTCTTTTATGTACAGTGTACGGTCAGTTATATTTTAGTTCCTTGCTGCTACAATCAGAAGTATGGTACGTAGGTTCGTTGTTGTTACAGTCACAACAACGTTGGTTCTATGCTGTTGCAGTCAGAGCGGGGTGGCGCGCATCAGTTTAGAGAGAGCACCTGCTACCCTCTTGTGCTTGTTCTTGCTCCGACGCGAGAGCTCGCCGTTCAGATTTACGAGGAAGCGCGCAAGGTAACCACGACATGCGTAATTGGATGAGTCCAGTTGTTTTCTTATCCGTGCCCGCTAATTTGATGGCTATTTCTGTGTATGAAGTAGTTGAGAATCACTAGACATCATCCTAATCTGGAGCCCTAAGCGACTGTTATCACGTGATTATAAGGAGCTCGAAATCAGTTTAGATTTGGATTTTCACATGAAAGTTTCGCACGAGATTTTCACACAAGGCTAAATTCGATTGAAAATGCCTAACTGGTGACTTTTGTTTGCTTGGTCAGAAGTTAAATTAATGATGCAATTTAATGTGGATATATGACTAGATTATGTGTTTTGTTTACTGAATTTTTTATGATCTTTCAAAATAGCTCAAAATCTTTTCAATTTGTTAATAATCTCTTATATAAATAAATCTTTTGTTAATCTCCCTGCTCTTATAGTACAAGTAAGACCTATCTATCTGTATAGCAATGATGAAATCTGTAGACCAATTGTTAAAGCCGCTTTAAAAAATAAAAAATAAAAAAGGAATAATAATAAGACCAATAATAATAATAATAATAATAATGATACTACTACTACTAATACTAATAACAATAATTTTCGGACAATTTGTTTAGAGCGCCGTAACATGACCGAAATCATCACAAGGGCGCTGCACACAATCCAATATTACAACAGCTAGAAACATTGCAGTTCATCAATACTCATACACATGAAAGAAGCCGATATCCCGATTTTAACCACTGCTTAAAACTGCTAAATCTACTCGAAAGAATAGTAAATCTTAAAAAAATAAAAAATAAAAAATAAAAATCTAGCGGATAAAAGACCAGATTTTTTTATTTGTTATTTAGTGTCAAGTAGTTTGATTGCGCGTGCATGCGCAGTTTGCGTATCGGTCGCGCGTGCGCGCATGCGTGCTCTACGGCGGCACGGACATTGGCGCGCAGCTGCGCGACGTGTCGCGGGGGTGTCACGTGATCGTCGCAACCCCCGGCAGGCTGCTCGACGTGATGGAGAGGGGAAGGGTAGCGCTCGACAAAATCAGGTACGAGGGGAGAGGTAATTATAGCAGATAAAAGGGACATGGCAGATAAATATAGCTGCAGCGCAGCAACATTTATCAAGTCATGCAATACAGCGGTTAAAAACCAATTTCAGGCCGAGAGAGACACTTCTTTAATGACTGTTTAGTAATTGCTACTTACAGCCGTATATCCTGACCTTTAAACTGTTAACATTTTGATCTATCAGTTATCATCTGCTATATTTAATTATTTCTCCTTTGGTGTTGGGTAATCTATATTCTTGTGTGTGTGTGTCACGTTTTGTGGCTAGTCGTTTGAGTGAAATAAGAAAATTCATAGCGAATCGGACATACTGTGACATGTGAAATTTTTGCATGCACGTCATTTTGGCGAATTTTGCGAATCGACCAAACTCGCGAAAATTACATGCACGCAAAAATAGAAAATAACGCTGCATAATCTATATATAATGGGCAGTCCTCAAACGCGAAAATAAAGTGCAGCAAAATTTCAGAGAGGCACAACCGCCAAAGTAGTTGCTCACAAAAAATTAAGTCCATCGCGATGCAGTTAAAAGGGTCGTTTTATTCTCATACCGATACTGCGCTGCTCTCTGATAGATACAAGATACGACATTTAATTAAATAACATGTTACAACAACAAAATATAATGTAAATATAATTTTGATCAAATGCTGTAAGCGAAAGACGAGTGATAGTCTTTGTTAGTGGGCGCTGTGGTGTTGTGGTTAAGGCGTCACAGTCCAGAGACCTGGGTTCAAGTCTCTGCAACTATGAAACCATGTGTTACAGGCCCTTCAGCAAGGCTGTTACACATGCAAGTGTCGCTAGCTACTAACCACCGCGCAAAGATAATTTATTATTATGGTTGGCGTCAGAAAGAGCATCCGACCGTAAAAACCCTTCTCTCAAAAAATATCTAGCCTGTGTTTACACGAAAACGGAGCAGAACAAACATCAAAAACTGTGTTCATTATTTTCGTTCTATTGTAATATATGCATTTTGAGTCCAAAGGGCACAGTTAAGATACGGGCCAAGACGACTTGTTATCAAACTATCTAGTGTATCTTGTAGTTTAACAGCTGGTTGCTCGACCTCAATTTGAGTGCGAATTAAGTGTGATTTAGTTTGTAGTCCAAATTAACCAATGGGACTACATGAATGTAATATATTGAATAATTCGGTTACATTGGTATAATTGGTGTATAACATTGGTTAATTCGGATCACTAATTTGGACCAAAGTTAATTCGGAACTCAAATCGAGGACGAGCGGCCGGCCGTTAATGTTTAGTTTGTCCTAGTCAAGGGCAGGAGGAGAGGTTCCAAATCCTGATACAGCCCGGGCTGCTTGTTGCAGGTTCTTGGTATTAGATGAAGCAGACCGGATGCTTGACATGGGGTTTGAGCCCCAGATCCGCCGGGTGGTGGAACAGACTCCCATGCCCCCCCCCGGGCGCCGCCAGACCCTCATGTTCAGCGCGACCTTCCCCCGAGAAATTCAGGTTGCTTTTTATTTTTCAGCCTTCTGCCATATGGCAGGTTTTTGGCATCAAGTTTGTAGTGTGTATTTGGTACACTCTTATTAGTGTTCAACGTTCTGCTACATGTTTTGACACCAAATATCAGGAGTTTATTTGATATTGTCAATTTTGTTTTCATTGCTTGGTGTTTTGTCTGGTCGGAATTTGGCATAAAACCTCGTCTGAGAGGAAATTTTTTTCCATCTTTTGTGTTATGCATTTTTTGATGTTCAAATTAAGCCCCAGTGATTTTTTTTTCATGTCAGATTGTTGTCAGCAAATCTCTCAACTTGTTTAATTTTTGGTCCTTCCATTAATATCTATGTACAATGGCTCTCAAGGATGTCTGTGTGGATCTATGTTTTAATCTTCCTGTAGACGAATGTCTGTATGTCCCTCTGTGTGTATGTGTAGATGTCCCTCTGTGTGTATGTGTAGATGTTAACTCAAGACTTTCTTCACAACTACGTATTCTTCACTGTGAGTCGTGTCGGCAGTATATCTGTCTGTATGTCTATATGTTCCTGTGTGTGCATGTGTAGATGCAGCTCAAGATGTCCCGGTGTGTGTATGTGTAGACGTTAGCTCAAGACTTTCTCCACAACTATGTATTCCTCGCTGTCGGTCGTGTCGGCAGTACGAGTGAAAACATCACTCAGCGCGTGCTCTGGGTCGATGAGCAGGACAAGCGGTCCTTCCTCCTCGACCTGCTGCACGCCTCTGCCGGTCTGCCTCGTTGTCTGTTTCTATTTGTCTCTCTGCCTGTCTGCCGCTTTGATTGTTTGTCAGTTTTCTTTTTCTCTGTCTGTCGATCTTTTGAATTCACTGGGGCTGATTTGATAGCAGGGTTTAACCTACCGATCGTCCAAATTGTGCGAAAATATTTTTAGGACAGTCAAATTTGCTTCCATTTTGCAAAACCCTTCAATGACAAATTTTATATTGATCCTACTTTTTTTGAGGTACAGTCACTGGTTCTATGATGATGAACAGAGGAATAAATGTAGTATATTCTAGTACACCAGAATGGACAGCTGACAAAATTTAGAAAAAAAGTTTGACCTTGCCACAAAATCAATTTTTTCAAGAATTTTTGGCAAGTTTTTTGAACCCATAACAGGTGCTGCTTGCTAGCCACTGCTAACTGCTCTGTCTAGGGGCGGACTGGTTGATGACTAGTGCTGTAGTGTGCAGGGGTTTGCGTTTATGCTACTACTGCGTATGATAGTAATGAAAATGACCTTTAAGAATGTTTTTCTTTGTCTAGGAGCCGACTCGCTGACGCTGATATTTGTTGCTCCGTCTAGGGGCTGACTCATTAACGTTGATATCCTCTGCTCCGTCTAGGTGCCGACTCGCTGACGCTGATATTTGTGGAGACCAAGAAGGGCGCAGACGTGCTCGAGCGCTTCCTCTACGAGGAGCGCTACTCTGTCAGCAGTATCCATGGAGACCGCTCCCAGGCCGAGAGGGAGAAGGCTCTTGCTGACTTCAGATCTGCGCGATGTCCGATACTGGTGGCCACCGCCGTACGTCTTCTTTCTTCTACTTCTTCTTATTCTTTACAGTAGATTTTGGTTTTTTTATTGATTGTTAACTTACAAAGCTCTATTTCTATTATCAACATTCGTCTTTTATTTCTAGACGTTTTTGTGCGAAGTTAGTATTAGCGGTTTTTCGGTTTTAAATATCACTGATGTTTTGTTTGATATATTATGCATGGTGATCAAAGAAACGTTATGATTTTTATAACTTGAGTATCGTGCGAGGTGGGTCGTTCAGTACACCGCCCAAAATTTAATATCAAAGATTTCCTAATAATATTTTTAGATTATGAAACAACTGACACTTCGTAGGGTCTATATATGATTAAGTCAATAACTTCTGAATTTGACATGCTAAGGTGATGCTTCAGTGAGTGTTATATGAAGGATCTCAGATATAAATTAAATCAATGTGCCAATAATGCTCTAATTTGGTCATGATTGACAATTATTTGGTCGTGACGTCATTTTTGTTTTGCGACCAAATTTGAGACCAAATTAAACAAGTGTATCGAACGACTGACGCTAGTTGACCCGATGCCAGAATGATGTGACAGGCATTTGAGATCGTGGCTCTGCACCTGCACCATGTCACTCGCCACGCCCACTTTAGGATGTAACGAGTTTTATTATTTATCTAATTGTTACTCTAACAATTAGATAAATAGCACGATTATGTTGTTAATATCGATAAACACGACTTTGCAGGAACCTTGATTGGTGCACCGTGCATCAGGTGACAGTTCTAATTCTGGACCAATCATCAAGCAATTTGATTGGTCATTAGTCAGTTAGTTCTGAGTGCATTTAGTATAGCCTACGCTAGTTTTGGGTGGGAGGTATCAGACTCCAGGATCAACTCTTTTGATTGGCTGTAACGAAGTTGTGAGCGAAGTTGTGAGCTAGCGAAGTTGTGAGTCAATTCAACGAATAGGCTACAAGTCGCTTGGTAGACTGTTTGTTTGTGTCACCAGGTGGCTGCGAGGGGCCTCGACATTGCCAACGTGAAGCACGTCGTCAACTTTGACCTCCCCAGCGACATCGAGGAGTACGTGCATCGTATTGGGCGCACTGGGCGTGTCGGCAACCTAGGTAAGGGCGTGTTGTCAACCTAAGTAAGGGCGTGTCGGCAACCTAGGTAAGGGCGTGTGTGTGAGCTGGCTATGCAGTTTTTTCACGTCTTTGTTGCTTCAAAGCGACAATGGTCTGCGAGCAGGAGTGTAAGGAGGCTTTTGGCGAAGAATTACTTGAATGATCTCAGATTTTAGAAGAGCCAATCATAGCCAGTTGTAATTGGATCTTAGGCGCCTGGATTGGGTTATGAGCTCATTTTGGGGCAATCCTATGCATCACGCATTAGCACGTGTGCTGTTGTTAGCATCGAGGAATTAAAGTTAACATCTCACATGTCTTGAGCACAGGCATGCTTGGGCTTGCGTAAGAAAAATTCATACTAATGCGTAATGCTTACGATCGTGCATTTTTGTTCCATGACTATTTAGAGCCAGATAACTTTTTATTGAACAACTAGCCAGCTGTATCCCTGCTTACTGGAACCGAGGTTGTACGCTGTCAGGTCTGGCTACGTCTTTCTTCAACGACAAGAATCGCTCCCTCGCGCCCCCTCTGACGGCCCTGCTGGTCGAGGCGAGGCAGGAGGTCCCCCCCTGGCTCGACTCACTTGCCCACGAGGCTCGACACCAGGGAGCGCCCAGGGGGCAAGGGGCTGTGGGGGGCCTGGGGGGACGCGGGGGGAGTGGCGGGGGGCAGAGGAAGCCGTATCGGAGGTCAGGAGATTCACCAAAACGAATCGTTTATGTCTTGGTTCTAATCAGTTCTCGAAGTCGTCCTTGATTTAGAGCGTTTGGCTTGGATGTTGGTTTGAAAAAATATTTGTTGCTGAAAATTACTGCTTGTCTTTTGTAGTAAAAAAATGTGTGTGGTTTTAATAACTGGGTTATTTTACTATTTCAATGTTGAAGTTGATATCGGATACATGCGCAATTTAATCTTGTGAGATACAGGTTATGTGCAATAGGTACGGTGCGCTACGCATGTTTTATAAGGGCTAGACTTAACCGTGATTATATATGTTGTTATCTTCAACTTCAACTTCACTACTGCACTCCACCCTAAATCCATGATTATTTGCAGGGCTGGTGAAATTAAGCACCTTTGCCAAGGGTGCACGAAATGACTTGAAAATCTTTTACTGCGGCCTGGGTTCGAACCGACTCTTTGCCACACTCGCAATCCAAAGTCCGCCACTTAGACGATTCGGCAACAACGCTTCGCCAAAAAATTATTTCTTCACAAAGACAGCAATAATAACCATGCATGTTTATTACGTGTTTCATGAAATTAAAGACTCGACAGAAAAATGTAATGTTGATATCATTCAGGCCTTTCGGCGGTGGATTCCTGGCCAAGGACTACAGACAGCACCATGGCGGCAGTCGACCGCGTCTAAACTCCACCCACGACGACCCACCTGACCAATCACGCGACAGATCACGTGACCTCGCTGCAGCCAATGAGGAGAGAGGTCATCGGGGGGATCGGGGAAAATCTCCACCGCCCCGCAGCGAATATTCTATAGAGGGGAATAAGGGGGATGCACCCCCGGTCAAAAAATCTGAATCTTGGGGGGACTGCTGCTGAATGGTGATTATCTGCTGCGTAGCAAATGTAGATCAGAACCATGGCGGTCGCGTTTTGATTCGCTGAGCAGAAAATGTAGGTCAGAGCTATACCAGGGTTTTATTCGTCACGAGCAGCAAGCTTATGAGTTGAAGGTTTTACCTTTTCGATTTAAAATTTGTATATGGAAAGTTTGTATTATGTAATAGGTTGTTTGGATATCAGGCGTTGAATCGGTGAATCTACAATCAACTTCATTTTGTACCTTAATTAATATTTATTTATTTAGTGACTTTTGATGAATTTTTTTAATTTATTTTATGCATGTTTGGTGAATACAAATATAAAATCATCACAGATTGCTGAAACTTTTGTTGTGAAAAGATTTGGAGCATATAACTTGTTGCATGAATATCATTCGTCCGCTTCTACAAGTTTCTTTCTGTAATTTGAGGCAAAATGCTTCGCATGAATTGAATTTTCCTTTTAGAACTATATCAGTTATTGATTCACCAGTCTTTATAAATGTCTGGCTAAATTTGCGTGTTTATTCACAGTTGCAATTAACGGACAATGGTTATATTCGATTTTCGTACAACGCCTTTGAAACCAGTGACGTGAGATCGTTTAGTCTGCTTCAGAATTTTGCTGTGTGTGTCTGCTTCATAACAAAGGCTGCAGCTGTTTTTTACAAGTATTCTATTTTGTGTTAATTTAATTAGGTCCGCTTGTTTATCACTGGACGATGGACATGATGTGCAAAAAAACAGTGTACCTCGCGCTTTCACGCTATAGCATAGGTTTACCTACTATTCTGGGTGATAAAACTGTAACGTAGGCCTATAGCGAATAAGCAAGAATAGTTCTTCTTAAACTCCCTGTTTAGGCCTCTGAATTGACAGATACAAAATAATTCATTCTTCAAAATTCTAACATAGATTACTTTAACCATGATTTGAAAGGCTCGGCAATATGCAACATTTACGGCTGATTTCTCCGACACGGATTTAATGGTGGTTCAGGATTAACCCACCTTTTTGCATAGGCTAGATCTTGAACCACCATTTAATGTGTGTTGAAAAAACCAGCCCGTAGAGTTTTAGACTTAAATCTACGCAGATGATACAAAATTCACAAGATTCGAGAATTAAATATAGAATATATTATAGTCCGAATAACACACGAAAAATCGCACACACCACAGCTCGCAAGGAGTCAGAACCTTAAAAAGAAGCGGAATAAATGGTTGAAGACACTTCAAAGCTTGAGTTAAAAGAAAATTCTTCTCTCGGTGTATGGTCTGCTAGTTAAGGCAGCGACATATCCTGCTGCGACACGCTCTAAAGTAAAACAACTGGATCAAAGTATCGTAACAAGAACGCGAAGCGGACAACACGCGCTTAATTTCGACATCGTAAAATATATTGAATCACAATCTTTTGAGATACGGGCAATCCTATCTCCCATTTGTGACAACTAAGGGACCCTGCGGCGTTAAGGTAATTGAACATAAAAACTGATAGAGGAAGCAACGACCCATTTGACCCTTTTG
>JAQIWG010006978.1:0-12768 GCA_034695025.1 Chamaedrilus cognettii
ATATGTCATGCAAACGGAGATGGAAAAACATCATTTGCTTGAATCGTAGGTGCGGGAGAAGTGCAACAGACTGCATACAGAAAACGGACCTGAAAAAAAGATATGGACGTGGACAACTAGCCTACAGGTAGGCTACATGTACATCAGTAGGCCTAATATTGAAAAGGCATTTTAATAGTTTTTGCTAACCACGAGCCGAGTTCCACGGCATTCTCTTGTTCCACGAAGCCTGCCTGCGCTCCATTCTACATGAACCTATTGTTCCACGAAGCCTGCCTGCGCTCCATTCTACATGAACCTATTGTTCCACGAAGCCTGTGTTCCACGAAGCCTGTGTTCCACGAAGCCTGTGTTCCACGAAGCCTGTGTTCCACGAAGCCTGTGTTCCACCAGCGCGGAGCCTAAATTCTGCAATGTACCGTAGAACACATTGAAACAACACTCAAGTGCATACTGCGTAAAACACAGCAGCACAGCCGCAGTGCCGCACACAGCAAGCACACGACAACGGAGACGAACAATAACACCAGCAAGCATCCGGACGTTAACTACTAGGCTTACACGTAAGCTTACAGCATTCAATAGGCTACACCCAGTCCATACCTTGACTCTGCAACGTAGCGAGAAACACTTTATAAAAGTATGTTGTAGGTTAGACATCTACTGCTTTTCGGCCCAACGTACAAAAATATAATGCATTGCCAAAGCACGACTGAAAGTGGTATGTTGTGCAAAATGCGCGCATGACCGCAACAGAGCCAATTAGCTAAAGCAAGCGACATTTTTCAAATGTAGCGTACGGTATGCATGTAGGCCAATAATTATTATTAACTGCAGAACCTACAAATTATAAAAAGCAGCCCAAAGATTCAAATACATATACTACGATCGTCATGTCTCGCTGCGCCGTTAAAGGACAAGAAAGAACAAATAAAACTAGCAGTAATTATACATGTACATGTACATGTGTGCCTATATCATAGCAGCTTGTTGCTAACCTGAAGCGGAGTCCCGGGTCCCACTTATGCCTCAGTTTCCTCGTCGACGCTTGCTCTCCGATAGTTTTAAAGCACATTGCTAGAACTGCTACTTGTCTACGCATTATTTGCTAGCCTAAGCACTCGGCTGTGACGGGATCCGGCGACCCGTGCCTTTAGTCGACGTGCGTGCGAATGAAACGGCTGAACACTAAACAGACAAGCCTAGTGCGGCAATCCCACCCAGTCACTGTCTGGCAGTCTGCGGCGCTTGTCGCTCCTCCCCGCTGTGGCGCCATAACATATCTGATCACGTGATATCATCACGTGATATTGTCACGTGATCAATTTAGCCACGAGTAGCAGTTTATTGCGTAGCAATAACGTTTTACCGAAAAACAAGAAGATAAAATAAAACACGTTCTCGGATTATTAAGATTTCGAATGTCAGTTTCCTTTTAGTTTTACCTGGAATAATTCAATTTCCTGCCGTTGTTTCATAACGCGTTGTTTATTAAATTTTCATTCTAAATTGAGAAGATCTAGTAACTATACATATAGACTTCACACATAAACCTTCAGCATGGTATGTAGACTAGGATTATACGAGATTATATGCTTTTGTGATTATTTACGCTTTTTGTTGACGTTTGGATATTGTTTTTGTATTATCGCTCATAGTGTTTATGTTAAACTTTTTATTTCTGTCTTTTTGGCTGTCTTTCTTTGTTAATTAATTAAGTCTTTAGCTGTCTTTTTTATCAGATAGTGATATCTCCATGTTCCTTTGATCTTGATCTGACCCCACCCTCGAAGTTGACTAGAATGTGACTGATATAAAGATACCCTTATAAATTAGCTATAGCCATAGATCTAATTACAATTGACGATACCTTAATGATTATAATAGACCGCAAACTTAATTTTATGTGGGTTTTATTTGTATTCAGATGTCTACCTTGTCGCACAGTACTATTTTGGCAGCGTAGCTCATGCGGCAAAACCGCCATATACAGTAGATTGATAGTAATGTATATTTCTGCATGCATTTGTTTGACATTGATGTTTATTGTGGTTTTTCTATTTTCAGCCTCAAAATGAGTACATGGACACGTTTCGGAAGCGTTTTGGCCGTCGACTCGACTATGAAGAAAGAAAGTAATATTAATTTAAAAAATAAATCATCAACCCTTGTTTATATGTAGGTTCTATCCGTTTTGGCTGCTGTGTGAGAGCCATTTGTGCGGTCCAATAATTGTGAAAGTTCTATTGCAACAGTGACATAAGAATTATTTTTGCATCAATATTGCGCATTTGATTTTGGATTAAAAAATGCAGCAGAGGAGTCTGCAATTGAGTGACCTTGGAATACTTTTAATTCTGAGATATTTTCTACGGTTCACTTCCATTAGGACGCCATCGATTTGTTTTGAGACAAGATGTGAAAAATAATTATATAATTATATTATATCTATTATTATAAAAAAATTATAATTATATTATATTTATTATTGTAAAAAATTATGGAATTATATTATATTTATTGTTATAAAAAATGATATAATTATATTATATTTATTATTATAAAAAATGATATAATTATATAATATTTATTACTATAAAAAATTGTTTACTACATGCATGTAAAATCTTTTTCCAATTTTGTACCATCATTTATACCGTGTATTTTGTGCAGTACAGTATAGTAGACTAATGAGTACAATTATGTGCGCATTTGCAGACGCAAGAAGGAGAGCCGAATGGCGCACGAGACTTCTCGCAAAGCAAAGAAACTTCGCGGCATCAAGTTAGTATAGATCTTCTAGATGATGTCCTACGCGTTACTTTCATTTCTCATTTTGTTTTG
This sequence comes from Chamaedrilus cognettii, assembly GCA_034695025.1. NCBI lineage: Eukaryota > Metazoa > Annelida > Clitellata > Enchytraeida > Enchytraeidae > Chamaedrilus > Chamaedrilus cognettii. Next base: position 2,845 of record JAQIWG010006978.1, read on the forward strand.
GTTAGATTTGCAATTATAATTTATCGATTGGCCAACTTCAAACTATATGAAGATATTTAGTGCCGGTGAGGAGCATGTAAATATAAATTTGCTTGAAATCTTAAAGACGTTTAATATATTTAAGAAATTAAGCAATATTATAGTTATAATACAGAAATATTATATTATAATATATATATTAAATATTATTAGAATAATTATATATAGTAATAATATAGAAATTAAGAAATTATTTGTTGTTTGCCTTTCAGGGCAAAATTGGAGAACAAGAGACGTCATTCGGAGAAGATTCAAATGAAGAAGACGTAAGTTTTGAATTTTTTGTGTATATATTCCATATGTTAAGATTTAATACGTAAGTAGAGTAACTGCTGTTTACATTGATTCGTATCATGGCATGCTATTCTTTATAACATTTTGAGTCCTAGTCAGTAAACGTACTTGTTTCATATGACAGCAGTGATTATATTCAGCGTGATTTGAAGCCAACATTATCAATCCATGTCCTCAGGGATTGATGATACATGGTTTTAAAATATCTGAAGGTTTTATACTTTAAAAAAATAGTGCTCATGCAAAAACACAAACGAAATATTTGTCCTAAATTTTGGGGAGGGCGTTATGGAGCGTTATGGAGAAACTTCTAGAGGTTTTATACTTTTTTCAAAAAGAGCATGTAAAGGCACAAAATAATTATTTTTCCTGAATTTTTGGGGGGAGTTTGACTCCCTAACCCTCCAGTCTATAGCACTGGTCGTGATTGTCGTGTAGAATCAAGATGCACGAGGAGCGACAGACCAAGCAGAAAGTCCCCGACGCTGGCCCAGAGGGGGCGCTGCCCCGCTACATGCTCGACCGGGAGGAGCAGAACCGCGCCAAGGTCCTCTCCAACACCATCAAGCAGAAGCGCAAGGAGAAGGCCGGCAAGTGGGAGGTGCCGATACCAAAGGTGCGCGCCGTCAGCGAGGCCGAGGCGCTCAAGGTCGTGCGCACCGGGAAGTCTAGGAGTAAGTTGGCGCCGGCGCGCATGTGTTTAGGTGGCTAAAGATATTATTTGAATTTTATTTTGAATAAAAGCTCAGGTTAGATGTAGAAGTTTTTTCTTTCATTCTAAGCTTGCGGCTGACCATTGAATTCTGTTGCGCTTTGGATTGATCTGCGAATATAAGATACTATTATCGCTGCTGGGCTCAGTTGCTCAGGCGCATTGTGAAAGTTACTCATTTGTGGCTAGTGAGGCTGCTTTAAAAATTGTGTCTAACTTGCATGCTTTACCTTAATTGTTCAGTTACAGTGTTGCGCTCTTTCAGTTGGTATCTATCATGAACTTTCTGGCCAACGTTTCACATCGCTGGCCTAGGTCTGGCTGGACTGGACTTGTATGTTCTTGATTTTTTTTTGTGAAATAGCATTGATAAGTGTAGATTTGATTTTACGTTGCTGCGCAAAATAAAATAAAAGGGAGCCATCTTCGTTTTTAATCGATCTAAAATCTAAATAGTGCAAACAAAAGTTAATTCACATACGTGTAGCTTAAATTGTAGATTAGAAGCTTGGCATGTGATGTGCTGAATGCGTTGCTGGATTGTCTGTCGCAGGGAAAGCGTGGAAGCGCATGGTAACAAAGGCGTGCTACGTGGGAGAGGGCTTCACCCGTAAACCTCCCAAGTACGAGCGTTTCATACGACCAATGGTACGTGGTGTTTTTGCTACTCGATGCAAACTTTTCACATTAATTCCAATTCTGTAAGGCTTAGGTCGTTGAGCTATTCGAAGCTATTACCGTTGTTCAAATTCCTGCTGTAGAGATTTGTCAATACATTGCATGCGCTTTTTTCGCGACGGATGCTAACTATTATTTGGAAGCCAGTGTGAAAGCGTATTGTATTATTATTCTTCCTTCTTCTTCAGGGTATTCTTCATCCATGTGGTTTAACAGATACACGATAGCCCACGAGAATTGATTGATTTGATATGATGTACAGTGAAATAGTAAATCAAACATTTTTATAGCGAGCACGCTGCGATTTTTTGTCACTTTTAGAATTGAATTTTTGCTTATTTACTCAATGTAAACATTTTTCAGCTATTAAATTGAATTAAAAAAATATATCGGACCTTTTATCGGCACTCGTTCGGTTCTCTAGTAACTGTGTATATTGTGTTGGTGCAGGGTCTGCGTTTTAACAAAGCCCACGTGACGCACCCCGACCTCAAGGCGACTTTTCAACTGCCGATCATCGGGGTCAAGAAGAACCCGACGTCGCCGCTCTTTACGACCCTCGGGGTCATGACCAAGGGAACGGTTATCGAGGTTCATCCTCTTCTCACGCGCCTAGATTGGTGTTCACCTATAGTTGTTCTGATAATTATATAGGCCTACAGTGGTCTGTAAAAGACAGATCTAAAGTCCACTTTTCACGTACCAAGATGTGATCTCCTTGTTGTTGTCGTAATATATACGATGGCCGATCAAAATCCTTGCCATATAACTTAACTGCTGCAAAATGTTCTTTAAAAGTAGCAAATTTTGTAGGGAGTTCTTTTGCTGCGGTGTTATCGGTCGCAATGATGGCTTAATGCTCGGAACGCCATTCATCCAGGAATGCCTTATACATGAAGTAGTGCTTTTTTATCGCTTTGTACAGGTTTTAGTTTAGAATGTGAAGTGATTCGTATTATCAATGTTTTAATAGTACCTATCAAGAGTAAATTTGAATGAGGTATTTTGCAAAGGTAGCTGTTTTTTTTTTTTTGAGCGCCGTTAACAAATACCTCTCGTTTTCGCTTCGTTTTTTTCTGAATCATAAATAACACTACAACTAGTTATATTATGAATTAGTCTGCTACATTTATGTCGAATTAAAATCGCTTGTATGTTCGATGAACATCTAGTTTGACATGCATGTTTTGTTGCTATGACAGCGTTCTGTTTACAGTGATAATGTATTTTTGTATATTGCTACAGGTGAATGTAAGCGAGCTTGGTCTTGTGACACAAGGAGGCAAAGTTGTGTGGGGTAAGTGAACAGCGAAGCACCTAAATTATAATTGTTGATTAAATTGCATCTCGAGCAGTTTTGTACAGTAATTTTTCATTTTGGATCATGTATTTGTGTTAATTATAGTATTTTAATATGAAATATTCTTACCTTATTGTTCCAGATTGATTTCAAGATTAATTTCAAGATTGTTGCTCCTTTTTTGTTTTCTTTGTCATATTTGATCGTACTAATTGATAATTTAAAATATGTAATAATGAATACTTGGTGGTAGTTCTTGCGATTCATTTTCATTTCATTTTATTTCTTCCAGATTTATTTTAAAATTGTTGTTTAGATCAATATTTTTAATTTAAAAAATGGTTTAGTTAAGTATATCCTAATATTGTGTGTATTGTGCCTTGCAGGGAAGTATGCTCAGGTTACAAACAATCCGGAGAACGATGGCTGCATCAATGCTGTACTGCTCGTATAAAGACCCACTGTCTAACCAACTGACTGTGTAGTGACCGACTATTTGACTGGACCATTGATTGGTCAGCTGGTGATTGACCTCTCGCACGCACTCTGTACAATCTATGATGGTAATTATGGCTGGTCAATGACTTATGTCAATCCATGGGAATTTAAAACAAATTGTGAAAAACATTAAAATTTGACTTTATCAAGTGTAACATTTCTATGTTGTTCGTTCTTGCAACATTACATTAATATTTGTTTTTCCTTTTGCAATGTGAGAGTAATTATGTTTTAAAATAGTTTAAGATAAGATTAGGATAAAAAGCATACTGTAAAACATGAAATTTTTGCTGCATGTCATTTTCGCGGTTTTGTCTCAGAAATGTAACTGCCCTTCATTTTCACTTTTTTGATGACTGCCCTTTAATGTATAGCTTCTGCAGCATTATTTTCGTGCCTGTAATCAAATTTTTAATGCACTCAAAAGTTCTTAAAGCTCTAGCAGCTTTATTTGTACTGCATGTAATTTCGTCGATTCGCGAAATCAGCAAAAATGACATGCATGCGAAAATTTCATGTTTTACAGTATTAAAATTTTTTAGCGAAACCTTTCTAATAAAAATAACCGAGCATTCTAAATAAATAGTTGAATGCGCATATTTCAATAAGTAGGCCTAGTAGTCAAAATCTCGAAATTTGAATATAATTATAACGCAATATACATTGGAAATTAAATTAACAATCCACGAACAACTGATAAATTGCACTACTTGATGCCAACACCCTCATTGATCTTGATGGCTAACACTACAGGTGCAATCATGCCAGCAACTAAATAATCACATGGTCAAAATAACTCTGCAAACACTACAGTATTTGATGTTAAAGGAAATCACTGGTTCGATTTTAAAGATTAAACGCACACAAATTCCTTTTATAATAAAATAAGATATATAAAATTGAAATCGAATGAAACAAAATTACTTAAAACTACGATATTGCGCTTGATTTGAATAAGAATTGAATGAGAAAATCGGAAGGCTATTATATTTGCGAAGCGTTGTGGCCGAGTTGTCTAAGTCGCGGACTTCGGATTGCGAGTGTGGCAGAGAGTCGGTTCAAACCCGGGCGTGGCTAAAAATTTCGAGCCATTTTGTGTACCCTTGGCAAATGTGCTTAATTTCGTCAGCCCTGCAAATAATCATCCATTAGGGTGGAGTGCAGTAGAGAAGTTGGAGAGGTTGACGTTGATAACAAATGAGGATTAAACTACAGCAAACGGTGAGGCAGTGCCAGTGTTCAATAATAGAATGGGCCGGTATTCAACGTGCATGTAGGGAAACTGAATTTGCTCTTCATCAAGCAGAACTATTGACACCTAGCGATTCCTAGATGACAAAAGAACGTTTAATTTAAATTCTTTTTGCTAGAATATCTTCCTGAAATTTTACGACGAACAATCGCTCTCGATAACGTCGTTTGATAAAAAAATTCTTGAATAGCCGACAGAAAATGTGTGACATTCTGAGCACAAATTCTATTGCATTTCATGGATGCCATGGAAGAATGTGGCCCAGTGATGACACTCAAAATTTATCGAATATGAAACTCACTAGTAACTTAACCAGAATTTTTCCGTTAGTTTATTCACCGATCAATAAACGGTCAACGCCTAAACATCATATCAAATATATCAAAAAAGAACAAAAATTAGTTATGAAATAAATTCTGCAAACTGTCAAGTTTCCTTGTTAAAATAAAAGCACCTAGTAACTATTGTTTGAAAGTACGCATAATAAAATCATAAATTCCGCATGTTTATTCTGGCTGCTGACACGAAGAGCAATGATCTAGAACCCCACACAGTCGCCTGTTAAATTCACAATCTGTTGCTAAAAATAGCACATTTCTCATTAAACAGTCCACCCAATTGGCATAGCTTCCCTCTGTTCATTGCGAAATACTAGAAGCTTTATTCTCAACCATTTTAGGCTTCACTAATTCAATAAAAGTGACACTAGAATGGAGGAGGCCAAGTTGATGGATCTAGTCGTAATCGCGTGCTATTCTATTCTTGCACAACATGCCAATCCCTTGCATTTCTACCTTACGTAGATAGTAAATGAACATAAAATAGTTGGCGCATGTTACATAATTTTTTTTTGAGGTCAAGTTGGGACCCAGAAAGCCAAACTCAATGCATATTACAGGCAGCATGCAACAGGATAACACATAGATTATATTTTGTAGCGTGTAGCAGACAAAATCTACTATTTTATGGCTATCAAAAATCTGATCCTCGACCTAAATAGTAAAACTGCGTTACAAACGCTTAAATTTTATTTGATATGATAGCAGAGTAAGAGATAGAGAGAATTATTGAATTCACATAGAAAATCAAGATACGGTAATGCCGTCATGTAAATTGAGTCAATTATTATGACAATTAATTTATTATAACTAAGATAATTAATTAAAATAATTACACAGATTAATCACAACATAGTAAAGTTCTCCAATCTAGCATTATCAACAAGAAAATATTTAAATTGAGCAACAAATTAACTGCTAGGCAATAATTCTTAAATGCATGTCTTGTACGGGAGGGCGCTAATGGAGGAACTACGCTGAGCAATTACGACAACAGTAAAAGCTAAATCGTCTACACTCCGAACGCAAAGTCTCCATTTCTCAAATTTCTGGACTTTTTCAATTAACCGATGAATTCAAACGATGCTTGATTATCCGCATTCAGATACACCGCATCTGAAGCAAACAAATAATTAGTGATTTGATTTGAATTAGAGCGCATATATGAATTAGGTTGAGCCATAAAATTGCACTGAAAATAAAGAGATTATGCTATCTTCGCAGAAAATGCGGCAGTTAATAAACTACAATAATAAAATTTCACATCATACTTTGTTTGCCTATTTAATGATGACTACTTAAAAAACATCCATATAGCCTACCTCGCTGACAGAAGGGAGTGGGTGTGGCGTTGGCGGGCTGCACCTGAACCCTGCGCAACATCTGCTTTAGTAGGCGGTGCTGCCAGGCGACCCTCCCCTTCAGCTCGTCCAACTCCCCCTCCTGACGATCGACCAGGCTTGCCACTTGAGCAACATCGCTCCAGTCTCCGGGCTCGCTCGCTTCCAGGGACACGGGAGCTGTGAGAGAAAGGGCAAAGCTTTGTCAAGCATGTGAATAGTAGAATATTAAAAAGCATTCACACTGTGACGAACATTGCATCAATCAAATAGTAACCCACACGAGTTTGATAATTCAACAAAGATTTGGATGATAAAAACGAATCCAAGGCCTAGTCTTACGTGATAAAAATTTGAACTAAATAGTACAAAATCTAAAAAAAAATTTCAGGTCATAGTAAAGAAGTCAGCATGTTGAAGACATAGTAAACAATTGAGAACAGAAATCGAAAAAACATCTACAGGTGAAGACAAAATTCATAGGGATTCAGAATGCAGATTGATTAGCATCACAAGTGTTTTAAATCATATCTATCAGGTGTAATTCAATATGGAAGAGGTATTTACAATGTTACATGTTTCATACTTCTTTCCATTATCACCGCTAGTAAATTATTCATTCAGATAAAAAATAACAACAACTGTCAAATAATAAACTTCCTAATTACAATACATCTACAGACTACCATGCATGACATTACCAGGCTCGCTGAGCTGCTCAAGCGTCTGCTGCATGTCAGCTTCCATGGACTTTAAGCTGACATGCATGGCCTCGCGCAGCGCATTGAGTGCGACGTTAGTCTGTGCCGCTGCCTCAGCGAGGTCGCTCAGCTCTGCACGCTGGTGCTCCGCAGTCTCTAGCAGTTCGCGCAGCACGACAGATGAAGAGATCGGCACTGAAAAAAAGGAACACTCTGGTGAATGAACGGCAGAGCGACTCGGATGGCAATACCAAAATAGTGCTCAATAAAAATAAATTTAAAAGCATTCAATTACTAACATTTGAATTCACTTTGCAATAAAATACAGACTTCAATAATTTAAGTTAGCATTAAACCTGCATTTGCATTTTCCAGTCAACAAAGACTAGAGATCAAGGAGCCCTTGACTGCAACACAAAAATATCTCTTCAATTTCAAGAGATCCACGATTGCGCACTGACCCGCAACTAGAGATATTTTCAGAGCCAATGGCATTTCAGCGTACTCCTGGTCATCGCTCAATTCCCCAATAGATGAGTCAACGCCGACATCCTCCTCCAGAATCACGAAGTCACTGTCGCCCGAAACACTCCAGCACTCTGCAACATCCCAGGCGTTAGTTTTAAATATTCAAATGCAACGCGTCGTATTCACTATTCTTATAGCGGAGTAAAACAAACGATAAACAAACAAAATTAAATAAAACAGCGCGTAGATAGCCGTCTTAAAAGTTATGTATCGTGTGGTTCGTGTCTCGTGATGAAAAGATCAACAGCAAAGACAACATTATTAAATAAAATAATGCATAGAGTCAAAATTGAGGATACAATAATTTGTCAATTGTAACTGCAATACGCACTATTTATAGAACCCAGTAATTACACAGCCAGCCTATAATATACTATACTATATCATACTATATTATACTATACCATATTATACTGAACAACAATAAAAGCCCCATTTTGATCAAAAGCCTCAATATTTCATCCGATAGTAGATGCACTAAACGCCATCCAGTTGTACAAAAAATGACATCTGTAAATAACATGCGAGTAGTACAAGCATGAAGAGAAGTCAATAGAGCGCAAACCTGATTCCTGATCCTCCAGCGCATCAACACAGGTTCCCTCTTCAATGCGCATCATCAAGCTGTTCTCTACCATATCACCATTCTGATACGCCTTGCGACTCCTAAAAATTTCCTGCAAACATCAAAGATCCAATGTGAAATAACCATAAAAAGAAAACATACTCTACCTGATTTGAGCCTTTTAATGATTAGGCAAAATAAGTATGGTAATTTGTCTCGATTAGCTACTCGATTTGCAACAGAAAATAAAACGTTACAAATAATTCAATCACTGAAAAACATATTAATATTTAGCACAGGCATTAAATATGAACATTTAATCCATAATATACTGTAGTACCCTACTATTTATATTTAATCTATCCCCATGCATTTCACTATAATGTATCTCGATACGAACGTATAAACATTAGCATAAGCCTGCGTTAACATGCCTGCAAGTTTCTGCCGATCTCATCGAACTGCATTGCCCCCACCTCGCTGCCCCCGCTCCACTGCAGCCCGGCCGTCAGCCCCAGCGCAACCCCTGGGAAGGCGTACCGACGTCTCATCGCCCCCACCAACGCGCCCGTACGACTACGCGTCAAAAAGTCCCCCACGATCCTTCTGCTACCATCATAGAGCCTTCCGACGAGCCGCTGCGCAGGAGCCCCCCTCGGGGGGACCATGGCCCCACGGGGTGACGCCCCCGCCTCCCATGGGGCCTTGGTCTGCTCGGAGCCGCGGCCCCCCACACGATGTCGAAGGCCCTCGAAGACCCGGCGGATGGGCCCCGGGACGCTGACCGTCAGCCGGTTCATGGTTACCGCCGTCAGGATCAGCGGAAATACTCGACCCCCCGATAGAGGGGGGCGGGTTAGGAAGAAAGTTCAGCCCCAGGGGGCTCGGGTTAGGCTACGCTAATAAGCGAAACTGTTTTTTGCGCAGTTCCCTATATTAATTATAGATAGATAAATGTCAAGGTCGTTTTCGTTTTGATTAAAGTACATCGCACGCCGGCATTTAAATTAGCAAATAACGTTAAAGTGTTCACGTTTCACGGTCTGAAACAACCATTCAATTTAAGCCAAGAGGTCAGCCAAAATGCCAGCAAACGCGATTACATTTACAAACATGCATTCTAAACTTTTTAAATGTAAATAATATCGTAGTTAATACTAAAGCAATCAAGTTTTATTTATCAGCTTCATAGGCCTAATATGCATTCTTTTGCTGATAACTTACAAATTAAGAGTTGGGTGTGTTGTAACTTAACTTTTAAAGTGTCTTTCGTTAAATCACCGAGAATGACGTCACGAATGACGTCATACTCATTTTGTCAAGGCGCTCGTGCCTTTCTCGCTTTCGCGCTTAATATTTTAAGTCTTTTAATCATTATATTTTCCTCTAATGAATTTGCCTAATTGGTTATCCGTAAGCAATAATATAAGACATAGTGTAGGCTATTTATACTAGATTAAGGTTTTCTGTAGTCCACCAGCATGCAGCAACACTACATGGACGAAAGGGGGTAGGCTGAAAGTCAATGGTTGTATAGGCCTTGACAGGCCCGTAGTACGACCATACTCAGCGGAGGGGCTAATATTTTCGCAGGGGGGGCAGACCTTTTTACGCCCTATGTATAGTTCCACTTTTCCCCATCCGTTCTACCACACGACCGGGGGGGGGGGGGGGCTGTA
>JAQIWG010006979.1:0-12767 GCA_034695025.1 Chamaedrilus cognettii
CCCCCCCTGTAGCGAGGAGACCAAGCTGGAGGCGGGTCCGAGCAATTTATTGCTGCTGGTGGCAAATTTTGTGCAAAAAGGGGTGTACACCAAAGCGCTGAATTATCTGACCAAAACCTGTAAGAAGCACGTATGTAGGACGCGCTCACTACCCCCTGGCGCGACGTTGTCTATTTTTCTACGCACAATGGAAACTGTAGTACGTAGCCTAATGACAGCATTGTGCACAAGCTGTTAGAGCATTCAATGGTTGAATGAGCAAGTGGTCGTCGACAAAAGGCATTGTACGATCATAATAATATTCTGCAGGTATACATGTATATTATGCAGCTATCGAAAGTGTGCAAAAGCTAAGAAAAATTAGACATCAACAGCAACAGTGCAACGCTTTTTACGCTCATTCCACTCACGGAACTTCTATTCTCTATCTAATTCATTGTTGCACTCTCGATGCATACTTTCAAAGCAATTATGGTGCAACGTCTAAAGTCGTAAGCAATTGCACAAACACTAGGCCTAAACCGTACATAGACCGCACAGTTAAAACTAAGTTACAGGTGACAGTTTGGTCACTTTGGTGCCACCTTTTTTGAATACAGCGTAGATTATACTGTCGACTAGCTGTTGCTCATGATTGATGGCTCTTCCTCGTGATGCGCCTCACGCCCTACATCTAATATTTTCGATTGAATAGCCTGAACAAAGGATAAGTTAAGTTAACCAATCCTCAGTTCGCCGTTCTCACGCCAGTTTCACGAAGGCTGCACTCAAACTATGCAAAGTAGTTACCTTCGTTGTTATCTACTCTCCATTATTAGGCTATCTATGGACCCATTGCCCATTTCCCAGAAGTTTTGATGTGCAGCGCATATCTTATCCCGGAAGTTTTGACGAGCAGTGCACATTTTATGTAGTGATTTCGGCTCATGCTGGTCAAAAACTTTTGCATAGTAAAATATTCTTTGTTGGTTCTTGCTATGCTCGAAAAAAAATTCTTCTAATCGTGGATTCAAAGCATTACAGTATATTTCAGTTCACTTGACTATCGTTACGGTTAGAAACTCATCGAAAGGAAACTTCTATAGAAATGAAGACCAAAGATTAGCCTATAGAAAAACAAATTCTGTTGGAAACTTTTAAATAAATCAATCATTGTTTGAACGATTAAGATTTTCTGAATGTGTATGCAAGTTTTATGAAAAAATTCAGTAATCTTCTATTTTTCTCGCCGTTACAGCGGCCAAGGATTACATTTCATTAAGGCCTATCCTCCCACATGAAAGATATATTACCGCTGACAACGCAGCCACGATAGCGCAATTGCGATGAATTGGTTTAGACATTTGGTCGACGTTCTCTCTAAAAAGCTTCTAAAGCAAGTGTGAACTTCATGCGCCTGTGGTTTGCCTAAGTCGCAAAATCGCCTATCCCACAAGTCAATCCATCAATCACATGCGGCTCAATTGTTATAATATAAAATTATTTTATACCCTTAACCTAACTTAGGTCATATCCCCTAACCCAAACCCTAACCCTTGCCTTAGCCCTAACCCTAACCAGAATTTAATCAAATAAATCATTATTTGGCTGCACGAGATTGGTCGACAATATTTTATTTCTGGGATAGGGGAATTAGCGAATTAGGCGAACCACATGCGCCTGTTTTTTCGATCTCTCGGCGGCAAGAACTGATCTATTCCCAATTTCACATTTCGCTCGTATGCATCCATTGATTTATACACAATTATACACAATGTAGGCGGGCATTAAATTCCTAAGCAAGTTCCGACTCAGTGGCCGACAGGTCATTAATCATGGGGCCCACTCGACCAAGCCTGCGTCCGACAAAGTTTGTTGGTGCATTAACCACTTTAAAGAACTCTGTGGCGAGCGACGATCAGGCAAGGAGGCGCTAAGTAAACGTGCGGAGGAGCAGCGAAGGCGCGAGGTGGCGCGGTGCTGTATCAAACACACGATTACACTATAGATGAAACGCTATTCGTGGCGCCACTAGCTCAAGAAACTGGGTGATACGATGATTAGCGAGTTCAGCAACATTGATTTCGATCCAAAAGACGTATTGTAATTATTGTTATCTTGGGTTCTTTATCAATGTTGTCGTTAAGTTTGGCGGCTGATGTCGACTGAAAATAAAAGCGGCTTTATAAAGTTTTGCTTGTCACATGATTAAACACACACGCCATATGAAGAAATGGGCAAATCTGATTAATAAATATAGCATATAAGCTAATCTGATTTTGTACCGAAAGGCACGGAAAACATAGAATTTTTTTTAATTACTGTCAATCAATGCTCCTTATTTGCTTTTGACAAATGGTATTATATCGATCTAGCAATATTGGGATACAACGGTACCATAAAACTGTATGCGGCTGCTTTATCTACCTTATATGAAAAAATGTTCTAGAATGCTTTTAAAACCTCCGCTTGAAAAATATAATTTTTAATGACGACGAAGGAACCCCTCTCACTCACATGTATCTGCGCATTTTTCTCAGTCCGTTCCTTCACATCAAAGTTGCTTAAGCTAATAGACTCTGATTTCACACAAGAGCTTCTGATGAACTGTCGAATAGACAGAGGTAAATAAATCTGCCTAGACGATGAATAATTACCACAATAAGTTAATATTAAGATAAGATACCATCCCCGCAGTAGCAGTCGTGTCCCATATGGATCGATTTCACATAATGGCAACTGTATCCCAGCGATGATGTTTGTTGCTTCAAAATCTCACCCTGCCAGTAAGCTTATTGAAGCGATAATTTATGATAATTTATGATAATTGTTGATTATCAGAAGATGCTTTGTTATCGTTTCTCACCTTGCTGAAGCCAGCTTGATTTTCAACTACAAACTTCTGAACCAGCTTGAATTCGTAAATCAAAATTTATAGAAAAGGTAGAGCACCCACCTTAGGCCAGCATATTGGCACAAAATTAGAACTTGTTACTAGAAGTAGTTAACGTTTTATGAAAAATATTATAATTCTCTAGTCATATGTAGGCCCAATGCTTTTTGTTGACTCACAAACTAAAATTGTATAATACAATTAGTGCAAAACACATAGAGCTATTTTGCTATTGCTAATTTAAAATCTAATAGGTCTCCGTTAATCAGTCGTTCAGTTGTCGCTCTGAAATAGTTCATTGGTCAGCTGGTCACCGCATTGGCATAATTATTTTTTGCTAATGCGATATTGACCTTCCTGAGCCTATACTACAAGACCTGCTGTATGCAAGTGTAGTCTACTCTAATAATTAACCTAGCACACTTCTTGGGATGATTAATATGAACCTGAACACAAAATGAACACACCTGTTTCAACTTAGCATCTGAACTCTTTTCTAAAAGGGGTCGTGAGGGTTAATAGTCTGGCAGACAGCAGATTGCCAGAAAAGCTATTTGGAACGACGATAACGAAGGCGATGAAACAATGCTGGAGTGAAGAAAAACTTCGTTGAAGATTCATTCTTGATAATGCATAAGTTAATTTAATATTTCAATAGCCTCTATAGGCTACATAGCGAGCGCCCAGCGACCGCGGTTGGTGAGTTATCAACCACTGCGACGCGATTGTGAGTTATCTTAACAGGGCGAACTAAAATGCGGACTGACGAAGGGAATCGTCAGCTCTAACGCATATTGACAGATGCAAATGTCGGACGCGAAACCAGCGATCCGTAGAACATTTAAGCATTCAATAAAGTTGAGTTAGGTTTGGGTTAGGCTTTGAACAGATTTTAAGAAAAATTCTTCACACAAAAGAATGTCAAGCAGCAGTCATACGTCCATAGCCAAATCCAACCGCAATCCAAGCTCTAATCACAACGCAATTAATCGTAACCGTAAGTTGCTAACCCTAACGCAGCCCTAAACCACACAAAATCTGAACCAAGGATTTTTCCCGAGTTGTCGCTACCCCCGTGTGTCGTTCCTTTACACGCTGCATGTTTTGCATGATGTTTTACATGTAATTTTACATGTAATTTTACATGCAACCTTGTTATGACAATTACAATGTAAAATGTCCTTAACTGGGTTTCATGCAAGCCATGCATGAAACCAGTTAAGGAACAAGACGTGCATGAAACCCAGTAAAGGAAATCATTGTCATGAGTCACGACAACGGTCGTCCGATCGCCTTAACACGGTTGCCTGTAAAATTACATGCAAAAATAACATGTAAAACTTCATGCAAAATATGCAGCGTGTAAAGGAACGCTAAGGCCAAGTTTAGACTGCGGTAGTTACAGAAGAAATTATTTGAATGGTTTTAGCCCTGACAAGCATTCGTTCAGCAGATGCTGTCATCTAACGAAAGGAAAATGATGAAAAGATAACCATACCAAACACTGTGAACCGGACTCTCCTGGTCTTGGCAACAAAATTTATGTTCTTTTAAGGTAGACATCGCCGGTATAGCTGTATTAGTTAGGTCATAATCTCAATTCCGTGACCACTCTCTGACTAGTAAAGTTTGACGATTATTTTGCCTTCTATTGAACTGTTAGAAGAAATTTTGCCTCCATGTCCCTCCAAAAATCCTGAAAATTTTCGCGAGAGCTGAAATCCAGGATGCGATTTTGGATGGATAAGCCATTTTGAGAAATTTTGGTTTTAACCAATGCTCCAAAGTTACCCGCAAATACGATTTTCGACAAACTCCACCATGAGGATTCCGAATCTGATCTTAGTTTCACGTTACAACATGATTTTCAGTGACAAATCCGAGATGGCCGCCATCCGGTGGAGCGAGAACGTAACGTTTTAATGGCAGCACGTCGGAACAAGTGAGCTCTGTCAATTTTGAATTTAGTTTCTTGCGACAGCTGAAACTCGGATAATTTTCAAATGAAACCACTTGAAGCATATTAATACAAAATCATACGCGAGCTCAAATAAAAGAGAATCGTCTGGAAGCGCTGAAATGGCAAAGAGAAAGGCAAGCGTTTCCAAGCACTGGAGCCAATGGAAGCCATACTATAAAGATACATAATAATGCGTAGTAATACCTTTCAACAAATTCAGACAAAGCCATGTCGATTTATGAACCCGCGTGCAACTCACGATTGTATAGTGCGCCATATGCACGGCGGCGTCAATATCAACGGCACAATAAACATGGAATATATCGTTGGGAAGAGCGATCTACTTGTCATCGTCTCTAGCTTGAAGGTTCACATTCTTCTCCGCTTTAAAAAAAATATCCTGCTAGTGCTGCTCACGTTGCCGATGTGTCAGGATGCCAGAAATGTGCGGCCAAAAATTGAAATCACGTGGCCAGGCATGACTTTCGAATCATGCGATATTTAGTGTATTGTAGTGCGTGTATTATGCGCATTGAACATGGACATATCGGCTAAAGAAATTTTGAGGTAAAAATTAACAATTTTGACTGGAAATAAATCGAATTACTGGTTTGACAATACCCATTTGTGCAAACAAAAGAATTACAAAGAACTATATCTAGGTCATATTGCATTACCATTAATAGCAATAATTAAATAATTATTTGTCTAGCGATTTGTACATATTAAAAGTATGTAAAAATATGTTAAAAGTAGTCAAGTTTCAAGCTTCATCAGAATTGACGAATTATGTGAAAATTTTAGGAAAATTTCTAATTATGCTAATGAAGCAAAAATGTGAAGAAAGTGAAAATGAGCCAAAAATGCAAAATGTGAAAAAACGTGATACTCACGATCAGGCAAATCAAATTTTTCTGCTAATAAATAGAAGTCGACTATCACAGATATTTTAGCAATGAAACTCACATTTTGAAAGTCAGTAGCTTATTGGTGCGCCTTCACTTTTCTTGACATTACCCTAAGACATTGTCATCAACATAATCAAATTATCATATAATCGCAAGCAAGTCGTTCTTTCGTCCCTCTCTATATAACTGAGGTTAGTAGACCGTTTAACGGTACCCAAAAGCCAAAATTGAAGCCTCAAATTGAAGCTTCTAAAAGTCTATAAAAATTTTGCGATTGCATATAACTTGCCGCATATAAATATTATTTTCATAATTTGCTAATTTTAGTTTAAGCCCAGTTAAATATATTTACACTCAAGATTTCGAGATCCAAATTACAATCATGGGTTGCTGGTCGCTTCTTGTCCATATCAATCCATGTTGAATCAACGCATCTCTACTATAAAGAGTGCCTCGGGTTTGAAAATATTGATGAGGTTTACCTTTCTAGACTCCATGCATGCGAAGGAAAATAAGGCTGTAGGCGACCGTTATAGGACGATCGGAACTGGTTGAGCACAGGAGGAACGCATCACTCCACAGGGAGCCAACTACATGTACCAGTCAGGCCTGCATCAGTCGGCTCCAGTCATATCTAGTCTTTATCAGCAGTGCTGTTCATGAGCACTGCGCTCGATATTTTAATACACACCACATTACATCACAAAGCAATGGAAGGATAGAAATCTAAATGCAAATTTTCTTTTTATTTAACAATTTTTCATTAGCAATGATTATCCTTCAGACTAAATTGGATAGTCACGACACACCTTATGCATGAGATACTCATACTGAACATGAGACAATAAATATATATAACTATGAAGAGGGTCGTTCGGTTCACAATAGGTTACAATGCTGCATCACTTCGTAAGTTACTTGAAAATTCAACTTCAGGAATAAACATTGACATAAATTTGGTAGGCCTATAAATATAATACACTAATAATGAATCCAGACCGCACGTCGGTTTCGATGGCTAGTAGGCCTAAATTTTAACAAGTTGGCTGGCACTTATCACTGCTTTACACAGCACAGTGTACGAGAAGGCAGATGATCTCTCGACCTCAAACACGGGCTACAGTAATTGAAAACACAGCGACAGGCATGCGTGGCCCTTTGAAGTTACTGACCTACCAACACGCGGACCAACGGGCTCATGTAATGGAATGTCGTTACTAAAATACAATTAGCCTAAAACTGCTGAAGAATTGAACATTTTGCAAGCAAATTCGAGCGAGATTTATGTACAGTGAAACACCACCTGCCTTGAAGGTGTGACAACATGTCAAGTGGCAGTGAATATCAATCTCTCCCTGTAAGTTTCCACTTCTTCTTTCAGTTCCTCTTTTCCTTTAAGTCCAGACTATAATCATATTTCTTTAAAACCGCGTTTTCTAGGCTGTGTACGATAGAAAAACAGCATCAACGAATAAACGCTTACCCGTGGTAGAGAGATAATTCTATCCCGTCCGTATCCGAAATCAGTTTCACTATCAACATTCGATTAGATAATAATGATTATACTGTACTTGATTCATTGAGTAAAATTTGGAACAGCCAGCGACTATTTTCAGGCGGAATGATTCAGGGCTCGATGCGTTTAATAGACTATTGCGAGCTAACGTTTTCTCATGAGCATCGTATACTTTAAACACCAGAGATAAATAATTTTTCAGTTGTTAATGTTACGAAGAGGATACTTTGAATATTAAAATCTCAAACTTTAGTGCGACCTGACTATGGAAGACGCACGGAGCTATGCATACATTTACGCAGGGCCCATGTTCACCGGTCAACGCTGCAAGTTTAATATAATGATATTTCGATGCTGCAGAATGACGATGCCGTTACCTACACGTCTCGCAGTTTTACACCTCTCCCTCTCGCGTATTAGCCTACTAGCTGCTGTTCTAAACCACGCGTAACAGGCTAAAACAGCGCTGTAGTTGCTGGGGGGCCCGGGGGGCTGGGCCTCGCTCGTTACCTGGCTGGGCCTTTCTTGTTATCTCGAAGTAAAGCGTCCGGGGCCCTCTAAAAGCTTCCTTCGTTACTTTGCGATAACTACAGCATTTGGGTTAGAGCGAAATGCAGTTTTTCTGTTTTAAAATCTAATAGAGGTGTAGGCCTGCTATTGCTATTCTAATGAGAAAACATAGTGTGATAATACCGGCGTACGCGTACCATTACTTTTTGCTATCTACACCAATCATACAGGACAAGAGACCGTATTCACTCTCTTTAAGCCTCCAAACTCCGTGAATCTCTTTCATCCCTCTACGCCCGTCCCATACCTAGGCTAGGCCTAAGCCCTTACCCCAACGAAGAAAGTCGCAACTGCGCCCTTGTTGTTCAGCCAGCTGCAGCGATCGAATGCAAACTTGTACATGACATTGTAGGCTATTCCGCCATGTTTCAGATTCGAGCCAATCAACGTAGGCCTTACATGTATGTAGAGAGTGGTAGAGAGGGCGCATTGTAGGGAAGGAGGGAAGGGGTAAATAGGAACCTTCGGGGGTTATGTTGTGGTTATCGGACTCAGACAGTCAGGTTTGACTTCAAGTGGTTGAAATGGGTGGAGATCGCGCATTTAATACACAGCATACATAATATAGCTGCGGCTTTAGGTTAAAGACTTTTTCTACTCCGCTTTTAATTCATTCTCAGACGCTTGTCTCACAAACACACTAGCCCTAATGAAAGAGGCTCGGCGCTGCAGTCGATCGTGTGATTGCTGATCGCTCGCAGCCTGCTCGCCGTACGATTGGTCACGATGGATCACTTCTCGCAGCCTCCTGGCTCGCATTATCGTCTTGATGGATCACCCTCCGCGCTAATCGTCCGGATGACTTTATGCGCGGCGCAAGCAGCGGGATTGCGTCTAAGCATTGTATTTTCGAATCCGTGTCGATGAAATCCATCTCATGCAGCTAGTCAGGCAATCTGAATATTCAATTATTTTGTGCAATCTTTATGCCAACAAAGAAAAGCGCTGTGGTGTAGTGTGGTGACGCGGTGTGGCGCGTCGGACGAAGAGGCAAGAGACTTAGGTTCACGTCCTTCCGACGCCGCAACTACGAAACCATTATTTATTAGACTGTTATACAGACTATATATGATCGGACTATTTACACAGGCCCTTCAGCAAGGCTGTTAAACACACAAGTATCGCTAGGCATGATAATCATCGTGCAGTTAAATTTATTATTCTGGCTGACGACAGGAAAGGCATTTGGTCGTAAAAACCCAGATATATGCTTCAATTGCAAAGAATATAACGTCATTCGGACTATTTATTGCAAATGTGTGGTGCTTTTTCTTATATTCACGCTATAGCGTGTCAGCTTGCCGTATGACGTCGGCATAATTAAGCGTGTTCCGCCATATGCACCCAAATCTGAATTTGAAATGCTAGTTTCGATCCAAATGTCTGGCGCGGTCACTAAAGCTGCATGGATATTGGATAGGCTAAAACAGAATGCATGAGTTCAGTTTGGCAGGCGCATAGTTAAATGCCATTGAGATGATTATATGCTAATGAAGTGTGAAAATCCTAATAGTAAACGAGTGTAGCCTAGGCTTATCAATACGCGTATAAATCGATTACGGCAGCGCAGGCCTACGTTGTTTTTAAAAGACCGAGCATTTGCACTACGCCTTGTGTCGAAGGCTTGGTGTAACGCTACGCATGCTTTGTCAGGGCTTAACTAAACGTTGCTGAATGTTCATCTCATCGACTGGCTAAAGTGGCTATACAGACGCGATTGCGCATCCAGTTGCTGTCTACAATTATGTGGCCTGTGCCTGGCTGCTTCTGTCGCTGCATGGCTACAGCGTGGCCTGTGCCTGGCTGCTTCTGTCGCCAGCTGCATGGCTACAGCGTGGCCTGTGCCTGGCCGCTTCTGTCGCTAGCTGCATGGCTACAGCGCACTAAGCAGCCACTGTTTGCTCACGCGGCCGACACTCTGTCGCGACACCAGTCGCTTCCTGAGGGACGATGATTCCCTAATCCATATTCTGGACCCTAATCAACCGCCGTCTGCAGCCGCGGCGGTGGCTGCAAGACCTAGTCACGTGACTAAACAAACTGGCGACGAACTGTGACGAGCATCAGCAGTTGAATCCTGTTTTCTAGTATAGACGACAGATTTTGCGAAAGCCATCATATAGCAAATAATAAAATAATATGTTTGCAGTCAGCTTGCACGTTTTGCCGTCGCTATTACAATAATCAATTATTTTACGGGTTTTATGGTCGCTATTTCATTTACTGTTCGAGCGCGTTAGACTAATGGAGACTTGAATTTGGTACACTGAAACAATGCGTTAAGGAGTCAAACGATTCTATAGGCATATATAGCCTATATGATAGGCTATATCTGAACAGACAGGACGGCGTTTTGAATCTGCTTCTTACAGTCACTTTTATCTTGTCCCACTTCTCCGAGTTTTTGCGTGATCAACCAACGAATAATTTATATTTTGCTGGGAAATTACAGCGCCATAGCGGATAAGATTCATAATTTGAATTTCGACGCTGAATATCTTTTTCCAATTTTTCCTTCATATTAAAATGAAACAATGTGGCAAATCGATTGTAGGCAATTCTACGCGCAGCTCTCGTGGCGCATGCCAACCCTAATTCAGTTTCGCTTGTCAGTTGTCACTATACTGACCGCGGAGCTGTTCGCTTCTTTCTGTTCGCTCTTCGCAGGCTTTTACTATAAGACTGCAAATCTAGAGAATCGAGTCGTGAGTGCATTGAGGGGGAATTCGATATTTTCATCTACATTTTTCTTTCAAATTTGAAATAAAAATTTTAAATTTTGCTCCTCCCTTCCCCCGCCCCCTACATCGTCGAATAAAAATAACGTAGTTTGTTTTCTAATTTGATGAAATTATTTTGCTGTAGGCCCCTAAAAAGGCGCCAAAATCGGATATTTTGCAGGATGCCAAGTTGGGCTCGGCTAGAAAATAGCTTTGTGTCATAAATTTCATTCGATTGACATATTAACAGTCTTAAATAACAGCATACATTTTTTATTAAGCTATGCAAATCAGCGGGCG
The DNA here is from genome assembly GCA_034695025.1 of Chamaedrilus cognettii. Lineage (NCBI taxonomy): Eukaryota > Metazoa > Annelida > Clitellata > Enchytraeida > Enchytraeidae > Chamaedrilus > Chamaedrilus cognettii. The sequence goes on from JAQIWG010006979.1 coordinate 10,847, forward strand.
CCTCTTTGATATAAGAGCCACCGTTGAGCCGTTGAAGAAGATGGATGAAGGACATTTGAGCGCAAAAACACTATCTGAAGTTTTGCTAATTAGTATATAGGCCACGCGCCAGTACTGTTTCGACGCATGGCCTTTGCTGTAATTAGCCACCGTCAAACACAGACGCCAACCCAGCCAGCAGCTTACATGTACAATGTATAGGCATTACCCCGTGTAGACAGTAGCTACTCAATTAGCCGAACAACAAAGCGAGAAACCATAATAAAGCGCACGAACAACAGACAGTCTAATCCCAGTCATGCAGCAGCTGTGCCTCTGTAACTGCCATCACAGCATGCCAGTGGGAACGACTGCGCTTAGTATAAATAACGACAACTTGGGAGACGTGTGCAGCGGCCAGCAGGGCTGCAGGGATTGATGGTCGGTTCGCGTGGGTAACGTCGTGTGATGAATCGAGTTTCCACCACGGCGGGCGCGCCCAGTGGCGGTTCTATACGGGGAGGCCAGATGAGGTCAGGCCTCCCCAATATAAAATCTGGCCTCTACAATGGCCTCCCCATACAAATAGTCTACCAAAAAATGCTCATGATAATGTTAAAGTTATGCATACACATTGGTCAAAAAATGAATAGTATAGGTTTAGTGTGATTTTGGCCTTCACGGCTTTTTGGCTGGCGTCCCCAGCTACAATTTGAGAGTTTCGCCGACTGCATTTGGTTTGCCCCAGTTGAAGATATTAGGGTTTGGCTCGCCTCCTGAAAGATGAAGAATGGGTGTTAAGAACGGGTAAACCAAAAATCTGTCAGCACCCCACCTCTCCCTTTCCCCGATCGTGATTTGTGCACGAGAGGGATAAAGTGTCGAAATGGTGTTGAAGAAGAAACTCTATCCCGGTCGTGATATCCCAAAAATGTCCCTCCCATACATTTACTGGCGTCCCCGTGGCCTCCCCGAAAAATTCATGCAGCCGCCCTGGTCGCGCCTGTAGGCGTAGGACGCATGGCACGGTTCTGTCAAGGAATGATCATCCGGCCGGAAAATGATGCAGCAAACGAAGTTGTATAACAATCGCGTGACCAATTTGAAATCTGGGGACGCCGTTTTAGACGCAATATAAATTATATAAGTTGAAGCGTTAAGTCTTGTCAAGGACATAACATCAAAAGTTCACCATTGGCTGCCAGAACGCACTGGGATGCTACAAAACATTAACTGTTGTTGTGTGTGTTTTTGACCCGAATATAGAGAAAGAAAATGCGAAGGCGCAGAATATTATGAAAGCGTCCGAAAAAAAAAATAATGCAATATGTATACCGCGTGATCCTTGGACTCTATGCGCAATTTGATCGTGTACGCTTGTATACGTTTTTTAATTGGTTGGTCTATAAAATGAATGCGAAGCGAAATTGGCGCATAAATGCATACGTGGCATATAAATGTATTGACGCTAAATTGATCGAGACCGATCGGGTTTTGTAGCAGTCGAGTCGTCGATTATAACAGTCCACTATTAATCGTATTGGCTAATACGATCATCGGAGCGCACATAAATATATTACGTTAAACTGGAAAAATCACAAATGTCATCGAGTAGGCCTACTAGCGATCCAGTCTACCCGACCCTCTTTAACCCTTGGACAAGAGCGTTAAGTCCACTGCAGCGCAGCGCTGTTTACTCTCAGCAGAACGAGGCTAGCATTCAGCTGCGCAGCTCTTGGCACCGCAGCAGCCACGGTCCCACACTGCCATACGCAGCAGCTGCTGCTGCTGCTGCTGCTGCTGCTGCTGCTGCTGCTGCTGCTGCTGCTGCTGCTGCTGCTGCAGACGACCACGCGGCATGTTAGCAGAGCCATCCTTGTAGCTGCATTATCACGCCGCGCGCTGAGCACTGCGCATCGTTCCGTCCCCTCAACTCCCCCCT